>SJYC01120977.1:0-11357 GCA_006408675.1 Madoqua kirkii
TTAGAACAATATAATTCAGCATATTTCAGAAATTAAAAATTCCATTTATCATAAAAAGATTTTAGATGTCAACTGTATTTGGTTTAACTGGATAAGATTTATTTTGTTGTACATATAAATATGTTTTTAATTCACTAAATACATCTACTTAATCTTTATATACAAATGCTTTAAATTTCCTATCAAGTTCTTGAAAGAAAATATTAAAGTTTTAATTTTTCTCTTTCATTTAAGGTTTCTGTTTTTTAGTAATATGCTAGCTTCCTAGGGGATTCTAGTGGTAAAGAATGGCCAGCCAGTATAGGAGACATGAGTTGTTGGTTTGATTCCTGGGTCAGAAAGATCCCCTGGAGGAAGGCATGGCAACCTGCTCCAGTATTCTTGCCTGGAGAATCCCAGGTACAGAGGAGCCAGGCAGCTGGCAGTCCATAGGGTTGCAGAGTTTGACTTGACTGAAATGACAGAGCATGCATGCACAGCCTTTAAATATAACTTAAAATACATAGCTTAAAGTGTCTTTTAAGTGATCTTTCATCTATCTTTAAGTTTTGACTCAGATTTTGGTTAGGTGGGAGAATAGCACAAGCAGAGAAAGGAAATTGTTTGGTAAAAATAGGGTCTTGAAAAGAAGCTATCTGAACTTGCCATTCAAAGAGGGCTCATAAACAGGAGAAGATGTGGTTTTTCCATTATTCTCTGAAAAGAACTGAAGACTTGGATTTCTAAATACATTTGCCTGTGAATATTTTAAGCTTATGCCATCCTACGTGAAATACAAAGCTTTTATTTTTGAGAGTGACAGGGCATACAATCGTATTTCAAAATAGAAACATATTATCTCATTTATTTTTATTAAAATTTAAATAGGAAGAAAGTTTAAATTATTAAAAGTCTCACCTACTATTGCGCCTATTGATGTTAATACTAGAACAATATCACACAGTCTTTTAGCTATTAGCTTCTCATCAAGGGTTGGATATTTTTTAAATTACCAGTTTGGGCACTTTCACCATCTAGTCTTACTATATTTAATAATAAGCTTATGCCATCCTACGTGAAATACAAAGCTTTTATTTTTGAGAGTGACAGGGCATACAATCGTATTTCAAAATAGAAACATATTATCTCATTTATTTTTATTAAAATTTAAATAGGAAGAAAGTTTAAATTATTAAAAGTCTCACCTACTATTGCTCCTATTGATGTTAATACTAGAACAATATCACACAGTCTTTTAGCTATTAGCTTCTCATCAGGGGTTGGATATTTTTTAAATTACCAGTTTGGGCACTTTCACCATCTAGTCTTACTATATTTAATAAATTGAATGCAGGTAACATGAGATCAGTACTTTCACTTTACTGAAAAACTAAAAAAAGAAAAAATGATGTTTTATCTCAACGTCAGGTTATCCAAAAGAAACAGAAATCACTGCAGAACCACCAATTTTTTCTTAGATTGAGATTATCAGGATATATTTTATAAGAATTCAAAGTATATAACAGATCTGCCTGACATAACTAATGTCTGTGTGGGTGTCAAATTCTAACACATCAATACTTCACTAAAAATATTGTGACTTTTTTTTCCCCTTTTTTCTTAAGCAATCCATGTATCTAGCACGATAAAATTCAGGAATATATACATTAGGAATACATAATGTACCTTAAATATAGCCTATACTTTTCACTAAAAGAGTCAGTGAGTGAGAAAGCCAAAGTTAAGTTCTATCTGACAAAATGCTTTATCTTCTAAAAGTTCAGTAATCAGGTTTCTGGATTTGGTGACCATTGCAACATCATTGGGCTTCCCCATTGACTCAGTGGTAAAGAATCTGCCTATAATGTGTGTGCCACAGGAGACTTGGGTTCGATCACCTGAGTCAGGAAGGCTCCCTGGAGGAGAGCATCACAGCCCACTCCAGTATTCTTGCCTGGATTATTGCATGGACAGAGGAGGCTGGTGGGCTACAGTCCATAGTATTGAGAGAGTCATATGTGACTGAAGCAACTTAGCACGACAAGGCAATATCAGTAATCTACATAAATGTTGGCATAAAATCAAATTTACACAACTAGTATCGTTCCTGTTCAGAAGGCAACAATCTCTAACAATAATATACCCTTCTGAAATGACTTTCTTTCACTAAAAACCTCCAAAATCCAATTTTAAGCTGATGTCAAGATTCTAAACATATCTTAACAAAGAAAAAACTGCTTCTGAAAGATGATTATTTACTAGCAACTCACTGCTTGAATTCTCATTCTTTTTGCACATTTTTTTTTCTAAAATTTCCTTCTTGATCCACAAATGTCTTAGTTATATGATCCTAGAGCTTTCTTAAAATCTGTTTGAGTCACATAAGATCTAACCTTCTTGAGAGTAAAAATAACAAAAAATATTACTGGATAGAATCTTGGAGCTGATCCCTCCATAATCCATAAGACTTCTTCAAATATCTCAAATTCTGGATGTTTTATAAATTCTCACTTTGGATTTCACTTGTTTCTCACCTTGTGCTTCTCCCCTACGGAGCGACCAATTTGAAATAGGGTATTAAATTCAGGAAGTATTGATATTATGTTTATGAATAACAACATAAAACATGAGAAGTAACACTGGAAACCATTAATAGCAATGCAAGAGGCCTGGTAAGTGCTTCTGTAAGCATGGAGAAATACTGGTTGAAGCAATATTACCTCTCTTTCCTCTTAGATTTTTCTAACCACAGCTTTCAAAAGGTACTTTAAAATTTCACTAATACATATTACTTCACACCAAGTTTAACCTGACCATACTTATAATTATATATCATTTAAATTACATCAGCTGCTTATTTAAAGTAAAAATTTCTTAATAATATATTTTCTATAGAAACACTTTGGATTTTACCAAAATTTTTGCAATCTTATTATCCATTTTGGTTTGTCAGTTACCATCCATATATTACATGTAATAAAATTCCAAACTGATGACAATTTCCTAAGGCCTGTATAAGAATCTAATCCTTAATAGAAAACTGGCACTGATGTTTAACGATGATAAAAAAAAACAAACCCTTAGCATATAACTGATAAGACATGTGAAGGTTTTTTTATTCTGCTGTTACATTTGTATGTGGGTATTCAAATGACTATTATGCACAGGTGGCAAGCTGGTTTCTTAATCCTGTTAAGTTAAAAAATATAAATGTATAAAGAAAAGAGGATTAAAAATAGGTGGGGAGGGGTTTCCTTCAAATAAATGGAACCCATTCTTTTGAAAGAAAACTCCCCTCTTACCTTGGTCCTGGAGCTGGTTAGTTCTCCTCTGTCCTCCTCCTAGGGGAGAAATACCCAAAGTTAAACAATAATAGAACATGGTCTTGTATTAAAGTCAAGTTCAGTTCTGGCTGATCCTTTTCTCATGTCTCACAAGACATTACCAACTGTCTGATATACTGGAGCATTCACTGAATTTAATTTAAGATCCATTTAAGGATTAAACCAACATTAGCTGTGTAAGGGGGACAAAATTGTGTGCTCTTTAGTTAGCCTATTTTATCAGAGCTCCCATAAATTGAATACTGATTTAGAGCAAAGTAATTTATGGAAGAGCATTGACTTGTTAATTTTCATCAGCTGGAGTGAATTATGTAGGGTGTACCATGAGAGGCTTAGAGTTCCCCAAGTAGAGAGAGGCACACTGTGATGTTTCAACCTGTTTCCCTGATGTTCATGTCTTTTGAGAGTAAAATGATAGTGCTAGAGGCAACATCATATTTGGAGCAGTATTAAATCTGATATGAACTAGAATTATTGTAAAAGTGAAAAAAAAACCACAACCCTTAATAGGTCATTAGATTGGAAGACAAAGAAAAAGTCTGGGAGATGAATATGATTGCAAATTATGTGATTTAATTTTTCTAAACAGGGAATCGTAAGCAAGATAAATATGACATTTTTTTTTTCTCTTAACATGTCTATCTAACTCGGACTCTTGGCTTCTTTGGAGAGAAACAAGATAGCATAGTGAAATGAGTATGGATTTGGTAATTATACGATAATGGACTTCTATTCCAGTTCTGTCATTTCTCAGTTATTTGACTTGAATTTCAACAACATCATCTGTCCAGATGAAGATACCAATATCAAAGGGCTGTGGGGGAAAATACGTTCATATATTATGCTTGATATGTAGTAGATATTAATTTTTTCTTTTCATTTATATGGTCTCTGATATGGCCTTTTTTAAAATTGGAGTTCTGTTGTACAAAAAAATAAGTCAGTTATACATAATATATTTTTTTCTTACTTGAATGACTTAAAATCTTCAGAGATCGCTGTCTAATTAATTGACTTTTGAGCCAATTCCTGAATACCCCTTGACATAATTTCAGAGATAGTGACTGGCTCCCAGAAAAAATCAAATACCAGACAGTTAATTAAATTCTGTGAGACATGGAGGAAAGTGGAGACCAAGAATGAGCCTGAACCCATACAAGATCATGTGCTATTGTTATTTAACTTTGGGTAACTTATTAAAATTATTTATCAAGTAAAAATGACATCAAGTGAGAAAATGGATGTACTTTTGGAAGCTCAGGTTGTCACAGTATATTCCAGAAATATCAAAATGAAGGATGTTTTACCTGTTACTCAAATGGCTATTATGAATATATGCAGGGAAAAAACACTGTATGGAAGATTCTGTATTATACATCTATTGCTATTACCACTTATTTAGCATTAAGATTCACCCTATGATCTTTAATCACTTTAAAGTTCTATAATATTTCTATGGCATCATAAAACTCCTCCAACTATAAATATGCACATTTTTCACATCCTTAGAAACTTTAACATCATCTCTTTAATGAATATTCTAAGAATGGCTCTTTTGACAAATCTGTCTTTATCCATTATATTCTATAAATTCTAAAGAAAATATACAGAAATACTTTCTTTTTTTTGGAAAATGATAAATTCAGAAATCATAAATCTATGCTATAAATATAAAAAAGAGTTTATGAAACACCTACTTCATCCATGGAGCCCACTTATATGACAGAGTTTTGGCAGAAATACCTTTATATTCCAAATAATCTGAGAATCTATGAAAAAGAAAAACTGTAGGTACACTGCCAGGCTTGGTTACAATCACAATGGCTGTGCAGTCTTCCTGCTTCAGGGCATTAACTGATTGCTATTTATGATGAAGAAAAAAAATGGAAAAGAAATTAAATAGTAATCTGTTGGCGATATTATGGTGCCCTTAAAAATCAACACTCTCAAGTATTACATACTGAAACAACACAGGATACAATATTATATAGATCAATTTTAAAAATCATATCTAGATATGCAAAAATGTTTCACTCTTAAAAAACAAAGAAAGTCCTTCTACATTCATGTGCGTCACTACAGCTGTTTTACTACTACTCATATAATTCAAAGGATTTTGTCAGATTTGTATATTGCCCCAAATCTGATGTATCTAATTTTTAAACTCTATATAATTATACAAGAACTGTGTCTCTCTGGTTCTCTCAAAGAAGTGCTTTCCTTAAATACTTTTCCATTTCACATTGTAGACAGACTATGATAAAAGCAGCTATTTACTTAATTAGTAAATTACATAATCCCAAAGCCTAGTGAGCCTCTATTGAAATTTTGGGAATGAATTTCCCCCTAGTGTTATTAAGTATCCACAGCCTCAAAGAGGTATAACAGAATTCTTCGGTTGTTTTACTAAAGACAGTTCAGGACATGACCCAGAATCTCAGACTCTCGAAATGAGAAGGAAATTTAGATGTCACTGTCTGTACTCTCTGAGATGTGAGAATCTCTTCTATTTGAACAATTTAGGAAACATAGCCAATTCCTCCCACCCCCTCCCCATTATTTGAACCAGTTTTAATTGTTGTGAAATCTTTCTTTGTGTTGATCTGAAACCTACTTCTGTCTAATTTAGTTAATTTACAGAGTTTCTTCAGTTTATAATATGAATTAAACATTATAATTTCTTGAGCTCTTATATGGGTATTTTCAATATACCTTGAAATTATCAATACTGATGAAACTACAACATAGAATAATCATAGAATCTATTCAATAATGTTTCAAAGTAAATTATAGTTACAGTAAAGAGGTTTTTTTTTGTTGTTGTTGTTCTTTTCCCATAAGAGCACTGGAGAGAGTCAGAAGATCTCATTTCCAATCTCAGCTGTGTGGGACTGTGGGCAAGTCACTTAACATCTCTAATTTATGTCTTCCTTTATAACAAAATGACATCATAAGAAGCTTAAAAGGAGCAGGTGAATATGAATATATATATATAAATAAAAGTGGTTTGAAACCCATAATGCTGTATTTTTACTAATATTATTTCATTTTTGAAATAGCCTGCCCAGCAATTTTTAGTTATATATTAAGCTAAATTCAAACATTATGTCTTAAAAGTGAATGAATTAAAATATTAATTAAATGATAGACTAACTGATAACTGATTCTTTGCCTTATATTATCATTACTTTATCATTTCATGGAAAGTAATCTTTTTTTTTTTTTTTTTAAGTCTATGCCCTTCGTATTTACTCTGAAAGACAATGAGGTCCATTTTTTTTTTTTTGGATCCTACTTACTTCTGGCTAGCCTAGCCTCAAACATAAGCCAAAGGTTAGGATATTGATTTAGAGTTTTGGATATTGGTTTAAGTTTTCTATTTCTCATGCTTTAAAAAAAGCATTTGCTTTTCTTGCTAAAGTCAGTAGCAATGACTTATTGATAATACTTTTTCTGTGGTCTTAGTTACAAGCACCTAAAAAGAGAGGAGACTAGGGACTAGGGATCTGGTGTATCTTCTCTTATTTATTAATAGTATTCTGGCCTGTTACTCTATCAAAAAGGATGTTTAGAAGTTGCATATCTCTCAGCTCCAAATATGAAATGACTAGGCTTCTATAATAGCAGAGGCCTTGCAGATAGTTCTTGATAGTTTTTATATAAACTTGCATAGTAAAGCAACAATGGAGAGGGGTCCATATACTCATATTGCTTTTGAAAGTGAGTTGCCTGTGTTACACTTGTTTGATTGACTCCAGTTTGATTTTTATTTTGGCAAACTCCCAAAGAATTAACACTTAGAGAAAACAGATTGAATTTTTAACATTTCTGTAAAAAAATACTTATGCATTTTCTTCATTGAGAATTTTAGAGAAAAGGCAATATAAATAAAACCATGGTATTTGAATATGATGTCATGATTTTGGTTAGTAGAGTTTAAAACAATAGATTTCTTACAAATTTTGGCATAGTATACTTTGAAAGGCACAATTTAATGCTAAGAATATTTTTATGCCTTTAATGTTTTTTCATTGTTGAGTTGTGTGACAGTAGAGAAACATGTTGAAATAGCTTTACAAAGTTTTTGAAAGTGTGTTTCATTCTTTGAATGAGTCCTAACAATGTTTTAGGTTTTTAGAAAGTATGGTACCTATTTATTAAAAATAAACTACTTTTAATCATGAAAGGAGAAGGCAATGGCAACCCACTCCAGTACTCTTGCCTGGAAAATCCCATGGACAGAGGAGCCTGGTAAGCTGCAGTCCATGGGGTTGTGAAGAGTCAGACACAACTGAGTGTCTTCACTTTCACTTCACACTTTCATGCATTGAGGAAGGAAATGGCAACCCACTCCAGTGTTCTTGCCTGGAGAATCCCAGGGATGGGGGAGCCTGGTGGGCTGCTGTCTATGGGGCTGCACAGAGCTGGACACGACTGAAGCGACTTAGCAGCAGCAGCAGACAATGTATTCATAGTATTTCTAACTTCTGTTTGTATAATTATTATTTATAAAATGCTCCTAGAGTCAATATAATGCCATTTATGAGAAGGTTTGAGGCCAGGTAAGGTATTTTGGAGAGATGAATGGTGACTTTCTATTCAAGTGTTGCCAGGTGCATATGATATTATGCTTGTAGCAAAGCTATCTCAAATGTATGTTATATCATTTTGAAAACAAAAGTTATAGGACTGATTTTGGGAGAGAAATAAACATTTATAAAATAAACAGGTTACAGTTTATTTCTACTTAGAATATAATTATAAATTATAGTCTTTACTATTTTCCAGTTCATTTCAAATGACTGTCAAAATATTTTATCTTCCTTCTCTTAAATTGAATAACAAACCAATCCACACAAACTTGGCTGATATTTTCTTAGCTGAACAGACTCATTGTTCACTTACTTTCTTGTTTCTCTGTGTCCCCTTTATAACCTGAACACTGATACTGCAATTCTAGAAACCAATTCTTGTAGTGAAATGATTTATAAAGATAAGTGGCATAATATGGAACTTGTCCAGCTATTAGACATATACCAAGAGGAAACAGGTCTACATTTATACTTATCAGATTATGAACTTTGGCCTTAGAGACAACTTTATGTTTTCTAAATATATGCGGCATGTGTAACTCAAGGTTATAGATTCTGCACTCACATTAGTTGTGAATTAACCTGAATTTATAGGATATAGATATTGTTTGGAGGAATTCCTTATACTTAAGAGTATTTGTTTACAAGATAATAATGTGGGATGAAAGAACAGCAGTGTGGAATTCTGGCTTTTCACTGCACTGTCAAAATGGAGATCTAGTCTTAGATTTCTTGTTAAATTAGTTTGTGAAGGTTTATCTGTTGAACTTCTTTTTTAGCAATTTTATCTTGTTAAAGTTAATCCTCTTTGAAGTAGTATAAACTAAAACAGCCACATATTACTCACTTTTCTCAGGCAAGTTACTAAAAGTATTGCTTCTAAATGTAATGGAGAGCTGAATATTTGATTTAGAAACACAACTGAATATTGAATTTAGAAACGGTCAAATGGTGTTACCTAGCTAGCCACAAAACATCCCTAGAGAAAACAACTTGAAGTCTATTTGTTAAATTATCAGTTGGAACTCAACAACCATTTGTTGAATAAACTGACAAATGAATAAAGACAAATCGTATTAGCATGTTTTTTAATGAGCGGGAAGAATGGATAATGTTAATGCCTCATGAATCTTAAAGAAGTGTAAAAAAATGCAAGATTTTTTCCCTTTGTATGGGAAGTTGTAGTTTTAATCATCTTTTAATTGTAGGAAAAAAGATAAATGAAACACCTAAAATTTTAAATGGCAGTGGAATGTTTTATGTTTCCTACTGTACTCAATATCAAGCAAGAGAAGGATGAAATGTATGAATGCTAAAGAGGAATATTTTCCCCTGGGACACATTTAACATTGATACCTTTACCACGTGAGTGTGAAATACTTGGTATTTCCACATCTCTAACAGGGAAAGTGCTTAAGCATATCACAGCCATGGGGAATTGCATGTGTTTGTATGCTGAGACGTGCTATTGATGTCTATATGAGTGCATTTTTCGAATTCCTAGGCTAGGCTATCAGACTAAGTTCCGAAACATAAAGAGATCATAAGAACCACGTTTTTGTGTAGCATTTTAAAATATGTCAGTTCTCTGTAGCATTTTAAAATATGTCAGTTATCTGTAGCATTTTTTAATATGACATCAAATAAAATGAAGGATATTTATAAATGAGAATTTCTCTTTTCCCATAATAGTTAAAAACAAAACCAAACCAAACAAAATTGTATACTAATCTTCTGTAATTCATTTCCAGAAAACAAATTAAAAGTACTTGAGGCCGAGTACTAATAAGTACTCAGCTTCAAGTTTCTGCACTTTTAAGTTTTACTAGTGTCTACATTAAGTGTTAACAATTGACTTGTGACTAACACCAAAAATAGACTACAACTTTATTCTCATAAACAATATCAAGAAACTCCTTCTTTCTAAACTTTCTAAGAACTCCTGAACTGATGACTAAATATGTCCCACAAATTTTACATAGGAAAGTGTTTGTTAACAGATAATATATTTTTCACACATGAATTTAAATGTTAAGTTGAATACATCTGCTCTAAAAAATACTCCAAAGTGGAAGAAACATAATTTGGCATACAGAGAACTCTGTACCTACCCTGATACAAATTTAGAATTGAGCCAACTGTCTGATGAGGACAATGATTGTGTTAAACACTCAAAAGGTCCAGTGGAGATGTGTCCTGCTGTTTCCGTTCTTAGTACTTTGTCCCCTCCTGCCATGCTATTGCTATGGGGGTTCTAAGTTGGCTTCTTTCAAACTAAGCATGATGTGCTTGGTTTCAAAGCATCAGCTCCCAAGTTCAACTGGACCTCTTTTCCTTCCAGATTTCAAACACTCATGAAGTTCTTTTGGGGCTGTTTTCTCTTGGAAGACACTTTTTTTTGATAGATCATTAGTTTATACTAGCAACAGTTCCACAAATATTGCATATCTTTAGAGAAAGCAACATGTGAATGGGGATTATAACTATTGAAAAATAAAAGTAGAGGAAATTCATTTTTTCCTTTTTAAACTTTATTTTTAGTTGCACTGTGTGGCTTTCAGGATCTTGGTTCCCTGGTCAAGGTCTGAACATGGGTCCAGGGCAGTGAAACCAACAAGTCCTAACCACCAGACCTCCAGGGAATTCCCAGAAGCCTAGTTCTTTAACTTGATTTCAAACATTAAGGTCGAGTACACACATTCTTACAAATGCCAGGAAAATTCTGAAGGTATGATCTACATTCTTACAAATGCCAGGAAAATTCTGAAGGTATGATCTACTTCTAGGTTCCCTAGATGTACTTGAAGATTCTGGATACCATGGATATCTTTAAAAAGGGTATTTCTCATTTAAAAACCATGTAATAGCCAATTAACTAAATTATGATTCACTCTAAGGAAACTTTAGCAGTTTACTTATTGCATGGCAAAGTTAAAAGTATCAAAACTAGTGTAATATAGATAATATACAAAAGAAAGTACTATTTTAATAGTAAACTATACAATTTTACTATGTATAAATATATGAAAGAAGTTTTTTTTTTTCCTTTTCTTAAATTCTCATGTTGCCCATGAATCAAAACGGCAGCACTTGAAAGAAAGCCATAATTAATGACAACAAAATAGACTAGTCTCATTGTTTATCCAGAACTATTAATCCAAAAATCTGGTTAAAAAAGATCTTACAGGAAAATAGACTTAGTCTCAACTGAACAAATAAGGAAGAAAGCTTTCAAAGATACTCTGATGCAATTATACCCTCTGGATTTTGCTCTAAGGACTGCAATTCTTTTGCATTTTATATTTTATACAGAAGCTGCCTATTAGTCAATCTCTACATTCTTCTCTACGTTAGTTTCCCTGTTTTGAAGCAGAAGGTTACTGGTTGAATAAGAACAAGAATTTTAGCTTAATGAGCCTCCTACTCGGTAGTGCTAAGTGTG
>SJYC01120978.1:0-14859 GCA_006408675.1 Madoqua kirkii
ATATCTTAGGCTTCTGTTAGGTCCATACCGTATCTGTCCTTTATTGAGTCCATCTTTGCATGAAATGGTCCCTTGATATCTCTAATATTCTTGAAGAGATCTCTAGCCTTTTCCACTCTATTGTTTTCCTCTGTTTCTCTGCACTGATCACGACTGAAGAAGGCTTTCTTATCTCTCCTTGCTATTCTTGGGAACGCTGCATTAAAATGGGTATATCTTTCCTTTTCTCCTTTGCTTTTCTCTTTTCTTCTTTTCACAGTTATTTGTAAGGCCTCCTCAGACAGCCATTTTGCTCTTTTGCATTTCTTTTTCTTGTGGAAGGTCTTGATCCCTATCTCCGGTACAATGTCTCAAACCTCCGTCTATAGTTCATCAGGCCCTCTATCAAACTTAATCCCTTGAATCTATTTGTCACTTCCACTGTATAATCATAGGGATTTGATTTAGGTCATACCTGAATGGTCTAGCAGTTTTCCCTACTTTCTTCAGTTTCAGTCTGAATTGGCAATATCGAGTTCATGATCTGAGCCACCGTCAGTTTCCGGTCTTGTTTTTGCTCATTGCATAGAGCTTCTCCATCTTTGACTGCAAAGAATATAATCAATCTGATTTTGGTGTTGACCATCTGGTGATGTCCATGTGTAGAGTCTCCTCTTGTGTTACTGGAAGAGGGTGTTTACTATGACCAGTGTGTTTGCTTGGCAAAACACTGTTAGCCTTGCCCTGCTTCATTCTGTACTCCAAGGCCAAATTTGCCTGTTACTTCAGGTGTTTCTTGACTTTCTACTTTTGCATTCCAGTCCTCTATAATGAAAAGGACATCCTTCTTGGGTGTTAATTCTAAAAGGTCTTATAATCACAAGTGGTTTAACAAGAGGCAGGCAGGGAAGATTAGACTACAAGAAGAGTAGAAGGCAACTGATACTAAATGCAGAGATTAATGTGCTTTGGAGATACAAACACACACCAAGGAATATACGGGAGGCTACTATAAGCTGAAAAAAGAAAATGGATTCTCTCCTGAGAGCCTCCAGAAGGATCAAGTCATGCTGACACTTTGCCTCTAGTCCAGTAAAACTGACTGCAAACTTTAGCCTTTAAGAACAGTTGAGACTATAATGTAAATTGTTCTAAACACAAGTTTATGGCAATTCTCTTATAGCAGAAATAGTAATATACAATCTTCATCTTATAAATTCTGAGTTGATTAAGAGCAACTTGAATTCATCCTAATGTATAATGTGGGAAGAAAGATTCTGAGACTTAACATGCCAGTGTTCTAGCATCTATCAGAAGAAACAAACCTGCCAAGGTAAAATGGAAGTTACAGTTATTTAAGAATTAGAAAACAGCAGCACAGTCAACACAACAGAGTGACTACTATATGTCAGCCATAAAACTGAAAAACATAGACACAATCCTTGCTTTTAAGAAAGGGCTAAAGACTAGTATTTTATAGTTTATACCATGTACAATAGTAGGAAGCATCATACAAAGACAAGGACATAAACAGTCCAAAGAGTGGTCCATATAGGAGGTATAGCTCAGTGGTAGTGAGGGTTAAGTGGCAGGAAGAAAGAACTAGACACTCTACTTACCACTATGTTTGTCCATGTTTGCATGTTTGTGTGGGGACTCAAATGTGTGTGTGTAATCCACTGCCTATTCTTTGAAATTCCTAAGATTAAAATAAGGAAAGAAAACCTATATGTTGCAATGATAACTTTTTTTTTTGAATTTTAGGAAATTAAAAAGTCTTTGAGCTGTCCATCTTGATTTATGCTTGAGTTATATGCCACAGTTGCTTTGAAATCTTTGATTATCAGTAGTTTTCCTAATTTAAGAAATAATCCACTTTCACCTGCTTTTTAAAGTTCAGTTTCAGTTCATTCGCTCAGTCGCGTCTACTCTTTGCGACCCCATGAATCACAACACAAAGCACCCCATGAATCACCTCATGATTCACAGGCCTCCCTGTCCATCATCAACTCCCTCAGACTCATGTCCATCGAGTCAGTGATGCCATCCAGTCATCTCATCCTCTAGGGGGTGAGAGTCTTCCATCCCCTTCTACTCCTGCCCTCAGTCCCTCCCAGCATCAGGGTCTTTTCCAATGAGTCAACTCTTTGCATGAGGTGGCCAAAGTACTGGAGTTTCAGCTTCAGCATCAGTCCTTCCAATGATCTCCTTTAGGATGGACTGGTTGGATCCCCTTGCAGTCCAAGGGACTCTGAAGAGTCTTCTCCAACACCACAGTTCAAAAGCATCAATTCTTCAGCGCTCAGCCTTCTTCACAGTCCAACTCTCACATCCATACATGATCACTGGAAAAATCATAGCCTTGACTAGATGGACCTTTGTTGGCAAAGTAATGTCTCTGCTTTTGAATATGCTGTCTAGGTTGGGCATAACTTTTCTTCCAAGGAGAAAGTGCCTTTTAATTTCATGGCTGCAGTCACCATCTGCAGTGATTTGGGAGCCCCCAAAAGTAACATCTGATGCTGTTTCCACTGTGTCCCCATCTATCTCCCATGAAGTGATGGGACCAGAGGCCATGATCTTCGTTTTCCAAATGTTGAGCTTTAAGCCAACTTTTTCACTCTCCTCTTTCACTTTCATCAAGGGGCTCTTTAGTTCCTCTTCACTTTCTGCCATAAGGGTGGTGTCATCTGCTTATCTGAGGTTATTGATATTTCTCCCGGCAATCTTGATTCCAGCTTGTGTTTCTCCCAGTCCAGCGTTTCTCATGATGTACCCTGCATGTAAGTTAAATAAGCAGGGTGGCAATATACAGCCTTGACGTACTCCTTTTCCTATTTGGAACCAGTCTGTTGTTCCACGTCCAGTTCTAACTGTTGCCTCCTGACCTGAATATAGGTTCCTCAAGAGGCAGGTCAGGTGGTCTGGTATTCCCATCTCTTTCAGAATTTTCCAGTTTATTGTGATCCACACAGTCAAACGCTTTGGCATAGTCAATAAAGCAGAAATAGATGTTTTTCTGGAACCTTCTTGCTTTTTTGATGATCCAGCAGATGTTGACAATTTGATCTCTGGTTCTTCTGCCTTTTCTAAAACCAGCTTAAACATCAGGAAGTACACGGTTCACGTATTGCTGAAGCCTGGCTTGGAGAATCTTGAGCATTACTTTATTAGGGTGTGGGATGAGTGCAATTGTGTGGTAGTTTGAGCATTCTTTGGCATTCCTTTCATTGGGATTGGAATGAAAACTGACCTGTGTGCCCTGTGTCCACTGCTGAGTTTTCCAAATTTGCTGGCATATTGAGTGCAACACTTTCACAGCCATCATCTTTCAGGATTTGAGATCACTCAGCTAGAATTTCATCACCTCCACTAGCTTTGTTCGTAGTGATGTTTTCCAAGGCCCACTTGACTTCATATTCCAGGATGTCTGGCTCTAGGTCAGTGATCACACCATTGTGATTATCTTTGTCATGAAGGTCTTTTTTATATAGTTCTTCTGTGTATTCTTGCCACCTCTTCTTAATATCTTAATAGCTTTTTAAGTTATTGAATCTAAATTCGTAAGACAGAGCTCTCTGATAGCACAATTTTTTTAATGCTGCAGGTTTGCAGCCATTACCACGTCAAAGAAGTCTGAACGAGGAAAAAATTTTCCCTTGTTAAATTAGTTCCTATTTCTGTAGAAATTTCATTTTAAAATCTGTGATAGATGCGCTATCATAATGCAAGTATATAGTTTTTTTTCCTATCAACTACTCATTGCCATTCAACAGTAAAGGCATTAAAGATACAGCAAGATTATAAAGTATTATTTTCTTAAAAAAAAAATAGGAGGCATCTTCATCTTTATTATTGTACTTTTGGTTATGCAAACACTGATAACAGAAATGTTTATGTCCTCCATAAATCTGGTTAGAAATCAATTTGATTTTGTTAAGTTATACAGACTATAGGCAGACAGAGTACTGCATACAAGTGGTCCAAGGTAAGATAGAAGCCTGCAGTAAGAATGCTAGATCTTAAAAAAGAAACTAGTAGTGAGGAAGGAGGTGGGTGATAGGTTCAGGATAGGGGACACATACACATGTGCACCCGTGGCTGATTCATGTCAATGTATGCCAAAAACCATCACAATACTGTAAAGTAATTATCCTCCAATTAAAAGAATAATAATAAGAAAAGAAACTGGTTTATGAATTAAATGTTTTGTGCCTTGGTCAAACATTAACATGATGTCACAAATTCCCTGGCAGTCCAGTGGTTCAGAGTCCAGACTTCCACCACAGGGTGCACAGGTTGATCTGTGGTGGGAGAACTGAGATCACTCAAGCTGCCCCACGTGATCGAAAACTTAAAAAACGAAAGTCCTGTCATTCAAAAATGATGTCTGTGTAGAATGACAAAAATAACCAGTGTTGAATCATGTTATATTTCCTGACATTCCGCATTATCCCAGGTTGCTAAACGTGTGGTTTCCAAGAAATCTGACTTATTGTATCCATTTTACTGCCCTATGTGACACTTTTGTCACTGTTAGAGATTCAGTAATTAAAATGGGAAACAGAAGCTTAGGTTATTTTCCTTGTCAAAACTATGTTCCCTGGAGCCACATTATTATGATGGCTTTCATGCCTATATGCAAATTGCTAACAAGTCCATTATAAACCAACTGAATGTACAAATCTTAGTGCTGGTGCTGAAATCTCTTCAGAATAGTCACCATGTTATCAAGGTTTGTTTCAACATTTGTAAGCATCAAGTGTCAATCAAATTTGAAGATGAAACACTAATGAATGTTGAGTTCTCAGGCTTTAGGTATACTTCCTCTTTATATTTTTTGGTTCTCTGTTTTTACCATACTGTTTCATTTAAATTTCCTACACACTAAGTTCATATGTGCGACTAAAATAAAACTGCAGTATATATTTTAAAATCGGTTTAAGACTAGTAGTTAATTTTTACAGTTTATACCATGCACAACTTACAAAGATAAGGATATAAACAAAGAGCTGTACATACAAGAAGTATAGCTCAGTGGTAGAACATTTGACTGCAAGGAGTTGTACATATACAAACTACAGAAGCTTACATAGTAATTGTAATGGAATGTCATGCTAAAAGGAATATCAGCACTGCAATAATGTGAATGAGAAGCAAGTACAATAAGCAGGGGACATGTGTATATATGTACAGCTGACTCATCTTGCTATACAGGAAAACTAACACAACACTGTAAAGGAACCATGCTACAATAATAGTTAAAAAATAAATCAAAGTAGGAATATCAGTCTCTCAGCAAACATTTATACTTTGCTACACAAATTTTACAATTATATATATGAAACAAAATATTGTGTTTATCCTACAAAATGCATACAGCAATCCCCCTCAACAGAAATGCATAAAACAATTCGTGAAAGCAAAGGAAGAAACAGTATGGTCAGGAGAAAGAGAAAAATGAATATAAATATTTTTATACCTAAGATGGCATGAGTTAAAAGTCATTTAAGAAACATACAGCATAACTACAAAGGAGAAAAGTATAAGTAAGGAGCAAAAATACATGGCCAATTAACTTCTTACAGTGAATAAGGAAAGTCTTCACTGAGAAGGTGACAGTTACACATGATCTTAAAGAATTAACTGTATTCACTAACAAGAAAGAGTACAGTTGGTTGGTCTGGGTTCATTAAGCCCTGCACATTTCTAAGGAAAGTCTTCAGTACTAGCCCTTGATGGGTGTATGGGAGATGACTTCTGAACTCTTGAAATATTAATTATACCTGACAAAAGTGCCTCCCCTCAAAAAAAAAAAAGTTTCTGTCTGCCTGAGGCTATCTGCATTCAGTTTGACCTCTGGATCTGACTGGAGGTCAAGTAGGTGGTATCAGTTCTGTGGAGGCTCTACACCTGTATGACTGATTCCCCAATAAAAACCATAGACACAGAGGCTCAGGTGAGCTTCCCTGGCTGGTAACACCCTTTCTGCATACTATCACACACTAACTGGGAGAATAAAGCATCTCCCTGTTTAACTCTACTGAGGAGAGAGACTTGGAAGTGTGAGCCTGCTTCCTCCTGGATTTCACACCATGTACCATGAGTATAAGGGTTTTTCTTAACTCTAAGTCTTTCCGGCAAATCACGAATCTGAGTGTGGTCTTGGGGACCCCATAAAAAACTAGGAAAGAAAGAAACAGCATGCAAACCAAGAACAGCAGATGCAAAGTTCACAAACAGAAAAAGAACAGGAGCCTATAGAGAGAAAACTGTATGTATTAGTATATATATAGTCATATATCTAAAATATTGAGAAAGTTAAGAAATTTGTGACATCTAAAGAGTATCTTTCAAAAGATATACTGTTCTGAGCAAAAAACACTAAATATTATAAAAGTATCCATTATATCTGTGTAAAAGAATGATTTGATGCAAATCATACTAGCTTTTGATTTCTGAATTCAATAAGCTCAGATTCTTAAAATTTCTACTTCTACCTAGCAAGCTGACATCAGTTTATGACTTTTCATCTTTTCAAAAAATGTAGACAGCAAAAGAATACTGAATACTGTAGAAGAATCACAACCCAAAGTACACAAGTGTAGGGGGATATACATTTGAGCAAGACTTTTGTCATAAAGATTTTCAGAGAAGCTTGAAATTCAGAATTTGAAGCATGAAAGAACTCCCAAAGAGACCCAGGAAAATTTAAGTTGGCAGACATCAACCAATCCCATTCCTATGCTGACTACTTATTCCTGTCAGACTACCCAGCAAAGTATCTTATCACCAAAACAGAAAGAGCTGAAGTTTCTTTAGGGATCTTTTTGGTATTCTATATTTATAAATAAATTTTTAGATTATATAAACCTTTTTGTTGAAAATGAGAATCTTTTGAGTTTGTAAGTATGCCCCTGTAACTAGTGATCAAATGAGTGTGCTCCTGACTCTATCACTCAGTACCAGTTGCCACGCTGTCTTCAGTATTACACAAAACTGAAACCCAAACTTCAAAGCCAAAACTAGTGACCAGCTTTATTCCTAGAACGGATTTCATTACTTCAAAGCTCAAGTTGTGATAGACTCATTCATACTCACTAATTTCCTTTAAAATGTTACTTTACTAAAACGTATGACCACTGGGGTAGAGGATGGGAGGGGGTTAAAGGCTAAAATAGACAAGTCTACAAGCCAGTTTATCTCCACCGTGTTGTTAAGTGGAATTTAGTTTCAGTAAACTGACTGAAGGACTTCCATTCAAGATGGATCATTAAGCAGATGCAAAAAGACCACAAGACCCCCAACTCAAATACAGAAATACCTAACATACAACAAATTATAAAGTCTAAACCCAAAAATACCTACTCTACACCCAAGAATGCAAAATTTTGAAGTGCCAGAAACAACACAGAGCACTCACAGCCTAAGCAGTGAGGCAGTGATATAAGTGAGCCACAGGGGTGATCATTACCACTGTTGGGAATAGGAAGTAAGATAAAGGTCAAAAGGTGAGACTGCACTGCGTCAATAAAGCCATGGGGCAATCTTTTACGTACTCTACAAACAAAAACCCTCACCAGTTCTGGAGTCACCCCCAAGCAATCTCAACACCAAATAAGCTTGATGCACAGATATGTAAACAAAGTATGTACTATCTGCACAGTACACAGACAGGCCAAGTCAAGAAACTAAGAAGCTTGCCTAGTATACTAGTAGCTTCCAGGTTGGTGAACTGGTAGAGATTCAGGAAGAGTGACACTCGGGCAAGCATGGACACTCCATACCTCTTCCCACAAACCTTGTCCTATGCATAGCTTCTGTCTGACTATTTCTGAGCTATGGCCTTTTACAATAAACTGAGAGATAATGCTGGATGACTTAAGGGACGATCACATAGTGATGCAACCTCTAGCCCTGAAGTTTCATGTCCTGACACCAGATTTTCCACAATGTCAGAAACACTGAATGGAAAATTAGAAGTCAATCTATTATGAACCAGAACAAAGCCAGTCCATCACACTAGTCATCTTCTCCAAGTGTGAAGTCAACATTTCTCATCTGTCCTCTATTCTAAGCTCAAGTTCTTATTTAAAATCTCCTCTTTAATCAACTCATAACTCCAAGCAAAATGTTCACAAAGCTGAAGTCATTATTTTAGCCCAATAGCCACTTCTTTTCCTGGGATTCCTACTTAGGTAAATTCACGTATTCATTCAACAACAATCCAAAGAAACTTTTCTGGATTCTTATAAACACAAAACCATCTCATTAGAACTCATTCCAACCCAAGGCACAAGTGGAACTCCCACTGAAGATAAGCTCATAAATAAAACTACAATGCACATGAAGAAACTCAATACTGTTGGAATAAGTAGACAAACACAATAACCAAGAAGTAAAAACCCAGAACCACAGAAAACAGAACAGTCTGATAGACTTCAGATATGTAGAAAATGTTCAGAGAGGACAAACAGAATCTATGAAAATGGGAAGATATAAACAAAAAAATGAAATTGAATAAACTTAAACATGAATTAATAAGCAAGTGGTAATTGTTAAGAAAACTATTAAGATAGACAGATATGAAGAAATTATATAGAATTCAACACAGAGATGAGAGAGAGAATATAAAAGAGAAGAAGCAAGCTAAAGAATTCAATGAGCCTTTCTGGCAGTGACAACCTCCCCACAAAAACAAGCCTCTCACAAAGGATCTCGTTCATCCCTCTCCATAAAAGAAGAGGAAACATAAGGAGTGCCTGGTGCGGAGCCCCAAATTCCCCAATTTTCATAGATGTGAAATGCCCAAGATGTTATAAAATCACTACCATCTTTGGCCATGCACAAATAGTTTTGTGAGCTGGCTGCTCTACTATCCTCTATCAACCTACAGGAGGGAAAGCAAGACTTAAGGAGAATGTTTCTTAGACAGCAGTAGCATTAAAAGCACCCTGAATCAAGATGACTGGGAACCCGTCCCAATAAACACATTCTGGACATCTGAAAAAAAGCAAAGGAACTAAATGAGAAACTCCAGCATATGTCAAAAATAGGTGCATTAAGGAAATGAAGTAGAGATGCTAAAGAGATAAACGCTGGAACTCTCAGACCTAAAGAAATGAGCGCTCAGATTGCAATCCAACTCTTAAGCAAGAGAAAAACACTTCTGCACCTAAACATCAGCAAACATGAAGAAAAAATTTTTTTTTCTTTTTTTAGTCACATGGTCATGTGGCTTGTGGGATCTCAGTTCTCTCACAAGGGATTAAACCCAGACCACAGCAGTGAAAGCCCACAATCCTAACCACTAGGCCACTAGGAAACCCCTCAAAAAACTCTTAATAACTACTAGTAATAGAAGAAAATCAGACTTAGAGCTTATCTCATCAGTTAAAAAAAAAAAAAAAACTGCCAAACAATAACAGGAATAATTATCTTCAAAGCTGTTGGAGAAAACAGAAGTCAACTGGCAATCTGTACCCTGATAAAGCTATTATTCTACAATAAGAACAAATCAAATTACTAGACATAAAACAGTACTATTCATTGCTGTAAGAATCAATAAAGCATTGGGTTGAACCATAAAACTGGTTAGGACCTGTAAGTATGTCAATTTTCTACAGTTCAATCTGATATCTAAGAACATGGAAAAATATTTAGAAGTGAGATGCAAAAAGTAATTAGCAAAGGCATCAATAAAACACTGATATCTAAATATGCATGGGCTAAAAGTAAATATAACTACGAGAGAGATTAAGAAACATAAAACACTAAAATATAATGATCTGTTCTATTATAATTAAACTTTTAAAATTATTCTATTAAAATATGAAGGAAAATTAAGATATGATTAAAATTTTGTCAATTAAAATAAGGTAAAACCTTTCCTTAATAAAATAAGCATGGGCCTTGAAATTCATTCACACAAACCAGAGTCAAGTTTCAGAAATTCCAAGAAAGAACCTCTATTAGTTGGCATCTTTTTTTCAGTCTGATTCCCATAAACTGGCTCATAAAACATCGGGGACATAGGGACTCTGCCACCCCACATTCCTTTTCAGATGTTTCCCAGCCCAACTCTGCTCTACCTTGTACTTCTGCCCTCATCCCAGTAAGATTTTTAATGTGTCTATGTGAAAATACAGACTATGCTGGGGACAAAAAATAATCATATGAAATTATGTCTATATTTGCATTAGTACAAGGTTTCACTGTAAGATCAGTTAGTATTTACTGAGAAATTTATATGTATTAGTTCAGTCAGTCCTCGTAACAGCTCTGTAAAGTAGGATCAATTACTATATCCATTTCAAAAGTGAGGAAACTGAGGTTCAGAGAGATTAGATAATGTTTTCAAGTCATAGGACAATGTAAGTGGAGGAGACAGGAGACCAAGGTCTGAAACTAAAATGTATGAACCCATAGCCCTACAGTCTTCTTGGAGAAGACTCTTGAGAGTCCCTTGAACTGCAAGGAGATCCAACCAGTCCATCCTAAAGGAGATCGGTCTTGGGTGTTCTTTGGAAGGAATGATGCTAAAGCTGAAACTCCAGTACTTTGGCCACCTCATGGGAAGAGCTGACTCATTGGAAAATACCCTGATGCAGAGAGGGATTGGGGGCAGGAGGAGAAGGGGACGACAGAGGATGAGATGGCTGGATGGCATCAATGGACTCAATGGACATGAGTTTGGGTGAACTCCAGGAGTTGGTGATGGACAAGGAGGCCTGGCCTGCTGCGATTCATGGGGTCACAGAGTCAGATATGACTCAATGACTGAACTGAACTGAACTGTGCACCTAATAAGACTGCTTAAAAATATAAAAGAAAAACCTGGTAGAAAAAGAAAACACACACACAAGAAAAAACTGAAAGCAGACAAACTGAAGCATGAAGATGAATGAATGAGTGGGGGAATGAAATACACAGGCTCACTAAATGTGAGACATTATCAAACGGCTAAATACATGTGTAACTGGAATTTCAGAAAGGATACCAAATGAAATGACAAACTACAGGGGAGAAAACAAACAGCAGAGATTATCAATGTAGAATTAGTGCATAAATATAAAATGAATGTTTAATGCAATCAAAATAGAACAGCATTAACTATGACCAAAGGAAAATACAAAAACAGATTTTTTTTGACTGTTGATCAAATCTAAATATTTTATTATGTAGTTACACCCAATTGTGTTTTTGCTATATTAACTTGAAGACATCTGTAAAACCAGTACATTAGATAAATCGTGAAATTCCACTAGCTATAAGCTATTTAAATATTGCTTATACAAAATATTTGGGGGGGTGGACAAAAGCTTATTTACAAAATGGAAGTCAGATGCAGAACTTATGATTACCGTGGGATACGGGGGAGAAGGATACATTGGGAGACTGACACTGGCATGTATACACTACTATACATGAAAGAGATGAGAGGAGGAAATGGCAACCCACTCCAGTATTCTTGCTTGGAGAATCCCATGGACAGAGGAGACTGGTGGGCTACAGTCCATGGGTTTGCAGAGAGTTGGACACAACTGAAGCAACTTAGCATACATAAAACATATAACTAAAAAACTGCTGTATAGCACAGGAACTGTACTCAATACTCTGTAATGGTCTATATGACAAAAGAACGAGTGGATATATATGTATAACTCATTCACTTTGCTATATACCTGAAACTAACACAACACTGTAAATCAACTACACTCCAATAAAATTATAAAAAAGTATTAAACGAAAACTAGCACCATAAAAACAGCATACACTTAAATAAAAGATGACTTTAACATACAGAGTAATGTTTTTTATTCACTGATAGGCTAAAGTTCCATTTCAAGATGTTTCTTTTGTATGCTTAATTAGAAAAGCAGATTGTAAAAAGAACAAAAACCTAGAAACAAAAACAGCTAAGTAATAAATTTAAAATAAATGGAGACCATAACAAAGACAAAAGTATAATGAAACTTTCCAGTGCACTTTTGAATGGAACCAAAAAAAAGTGCTTCAAGAAATTTTTTGACGGAGGTTTATTTTTTGGCCCCTGCCACACAGCATGTGGGATCTTAGTTCCCTGACCAGGGGTCAAACCTGTGACCCCTGCAGTGGAAGCAGGGAGTCTGAACCAATGGATAGTCAGAGCATTTTACTTAAGTAAAATTTAAATAGCCACAACTAACTAGTACAATGGTACAAGACCTAGGAAGTTCCTAGAACTTCAGACCTAGGAAAATATTTGAGATATTACTTTAAAAAAATACATTAACTTTTTTTTTTTTGAGAAAATGGAATTACACACAGACAAAAAAATCAACAGCAAGCTAACTTCCACTAATGGAAGAATGAAAAGTGAACCCTCCCCTCAAAGTGCAAATATAAAACTTGACAAAATTGTCACAAACAAAAGAATCCATCCATTTCAAAGCACTGGGAGACAATCATTACCAGACAAAATGAGAAATGCTTATTCTACAAAAATCTGCTATGGTAAAAACAGTGGAAGGCACTGGCCTTCTTGCCTGAGCATGATCCTACAATCCCTACTTGAGGTCGTAAATTCTAGTATGCACCATCAGTAGTTTTACTAGAGTGAGAGTGACCATGAAAAACAGCAACTCTGTTCTCATACCACACACAAAATTAAATTCAAGATGGATGTAAGACCAGAAACTATAAAACTCCTAAAACAAAACTCAGACAGAACACTGTTGACATAAATGGTAGCAATATTTCTGGATCTGTCTCCTAAGGTAAAGGAAACAAAACCAAAAGTAAACAAATGTTGGGCTTCCTTGGTGAGCAATGCAGAAGACACCACTTATCCCTGGGTCCAGGAAGATACCACACCTAAGCCCATGTGCTACAACTGCTGAGCCTGCGCTCTAGAACCCAAGAGCTGCAAATGAGCCTCTGGGTTGCCATGCTCCGTAAGAAGAGAAGCCATTGCAATGAGAAGCCCACACACCGCAGCCAGAAAGCAGCCCCTGCCCATCACAAGAGAAAGCCCACACACAGCAATGAAGACCCAGTGCAGCCAAAATAAAACAAATAAAAATGTTCATTAAAAAATGGGACCTAATTTAACTCAAAAGCTTCTGCACAGCAAAGGAAACCGGCCACAAACAAAAGACAACCTGAGTGAGAGAAAATATTTGCAAATGATATGACCACTAATACCCAAAATATATACTGTTGTTTAGTCACTAAGTCGTGTCCGACTCTTTTGTGACTCCATGGACTGCAGCCTGCCAGGCTCCTCTGTCCACAGGATTTCCCAGTCAGGAATACTGAGTGGGTAGCCATTTCCTTCTTCAGGGGATCTTCCCAACCCAGGGACTGAGCCCAAGTCTCCTGCATGGCAGGCAGACTCTTTACCACTGAGCCACCAGGCAAAGTCCCATAAAGCTCATATAACCCAGTATTAAAGGAAAACAACAATTAAAAACTAGGCAGAGGACCTGAACAGACATTTTCCCAAACAAGATATACAGATGACTGACAGTGCTCATCACTGCTAATCATAAGAGAAATGCCTATCAAAACCACACTGAAGGACTTTCCTGGTGGTGCAGTGGTTAAAATCCACCTTGAAATGTGAGGCACCCAGGTTCAATCCCTGGTCAGGGAACTAATATCCCACATGCTGTGGAGCAACTAAGGTCGTGCACCACAACTAGAGCGTCCACGTGCCACAGCTAGAGTCTGTGCCCTGCAACAGAAGATTGTATATGTCACAACAAAGATTCCGAGTGTCCCAACTTAGACCCGACAAAGTCAGATAAATATTATTTTTTAAAAACCCTGAGATTATCACCTCATATCCATCCGAACAGCTATTAGCAAAAGACCACAAATGACAAATGTTGATGAGGATGCGGAAAAAAGGGAACACACCTACACTGTTAGTGGGAATGTAAACTGCTGCAGCCACTTTGGAAAATACACAGGTTCAAAAAAAAAAAACAACCTAAAAATAGAACTACCATATGGGAATAAAATCAAAGAAAGTGTAAACGCTAACTCAAAAGATACATGCACTCCAATGTTCACAGCAGCATTATTTACAATGACCAGGATATGGAAGCAACCTAAGTGACCATCAACGAATGGATAAAGAAGTATATATATTCATAGAGAATACTATTCAGCCATTAAAAAAAAGAAGAAGAATGAAGTTCTGCCATTTAAAACTACACGGATGGACCTGGAGGGTATTATGCTTAATGAAATAAGTCAAACAGAGAAAGACAAAAAACGCTAACTCAAAAGATACATGCACTCCAATGTTCACAGCAGCATTATTTACAATGACCAGGATATGGAAGCAACCTAAGTGACCATCAACGAATGGATAAAGAAGTATATATATTCATAGAGAATACTATTCAGCCATTAAAAAAAAGAAGAAGAATGAAGTTCTGCCATTTAAAACTACACGGATGGACCTGGAGGGTATTATGCTTAATGAAATAAGTCAAACAGAGAAAGACAAATACTGCAGAATTACATGCAGAAAGACACATTACATGCAGAATCTAAAAACTAAAACAAATGAATGAATATAACAAAACAGAAACCAATACAAAAACAGAAACATCAACAGGCAGAGAGAAAGAGAAGGCACAAGAAAAAGGTAGGTGATTATGAGGCACACATTCGTAAGCATACGATAAATAAGCTACAAGGATAGAATTACAGCACAGAGAATATAGCCAATCATATATAATAATTTTTCTGTGTTTTTTATTTTGTTCCTTGTTTTTCTTCATATAATAACTTTAAATGGAGTATAATATATAAAAATATTGGCTCACTCTGTTGTATACCTAAAACTAATTTAACATTGTAAATCAACTATCAGTTCAGTTCAGC
>SJYC01120980.1:0-45844 GCA_006408675.1 Madoqua kirkii
ATATATATACACATATATACATATATATATGCTTCTTTTTCCATATGAAACATGCAGATAAAAATTTGGTTTATTCTTTTTTTCAAAAGGTAGAGTCATAACTCAGCCATACCAAAATCTAACTATATTGATCCAAACTTACTACCCTTGTTGTTCAGTCACTAAGTCATGTCCCACACTTTGTAACCCCATGAACTGCAGCACACCAGATTTCCCTGTCCTTTACTATCTCCCAGAGTTAGTTATATTTTAGAATGTCTGAATTATGACTTCATACCATGCTTATTAGTCCTTATTTCCATTGATGATATAGCACCCTTAGTCTTGCCCTTTACTTGATAGTTTCTGATTTTAAATTAATATTTTTGGGTTAAGAATCAGTCATCTTAGGATTTTAAATTAGGGCAAATTTAACTAAGCTAAGTCGCTTTAATCATGTCCGACTCTGTGTATTCCTATAGGCGGCAGCCCACCAGGCTCCCCTGTCCCTGGGATTCTCCAGGCAAAAAACACTAGAGTGGGTTGCCATTTCCTTCTCCAGTGCATGGAAGTGAGAAGTGAAAGTGAAGTCACTCAGTCGTGTCCAACCGTCAGCGACCTCATGGACTGCAGCTCACCAGATTCTTCCGCCCATGGGATTTTCCAGACAAGAGTACTGGAGTGGGGTGCCATTGCCTTCTCCGCAAATTTAACTAGTGGTTCTCAAATTTAATCATGAATATTTATCTTAGTGTATATATTTCTTCCCTGGGACTTCCATAAAAAGGATTACAAACTAAATGGCATAGAACTCTCTCACAGTTCTGGAGGCTAGAAGATTGAATCAAGGAGTTGGAAGGGCCATGTTCTCCTTATAGGCTCTGGATGAGGATACTTCCTTGCCTCTTCCCAAATTCTGGTGGTTGCCACTAACGCTTGGCATTCCTTGGGGTGTAGATGCATCACTCCAACCCCTGCCTCTGTGTCTGAATGTTGTCCATCACTCTACCTTTTGTATTTTCACATGGTGTTGTTTCTGGGTCACCTCTGTATACAAAGTTCCCTCTCTTTACTAAGATACCATTCATTAAATTAGGGCTCACCCTAATGCAGTAGGAACAATTTTACCTTGCTTATATCTCCAAAGACCTTATCTCCAAATGTCATTCACAAATCTTAACTTCATACCAGGAGCTAGGATTTCAGCACATCATTTTAGGGGACACAGCTCAACATGCAAGTGTTCTTGGTAAAGATGTCCATTCCCATCTGACAAGAATTTTGGATCCCCTTGGGATTTTGATTTCATAGGTCCTGGAAGGAGTGACAAGCTCTGTGTGTTCTCTGGAAGTGGTGCACAGATAACACTTTGACAAACTGCTGAAACTAACCAGTTTTACTTCTCTACGAACTGTTGTTGGGCAAAAAACAGTTAAAAGCCTCTGGACTTTGTCTCCAAGATTCTCTTAATGAGAAAATTTAGATGAGGGACAGTGTGGTAAAATGAATAAAACACGAAGGTTAGCATCAAAGGACACTAGTCTGAATACTGGCTCCACATCAGCCGTGTCATTGTAATTCAACCCCTGAATCTCTGTTTCTTCAACTACATCACTGAGTTTCTCTTCGAATTAAATGAATGGCATTTGCAAAAGTATCTGGCCAGTTCAAAATAATACTACACGATCAGGGATGAAAATGGCAATAAAATGTATCAATGCCATTTAATCTAGTAATTCCCCTTCATTCATCATTTATTTAACAAAAATTTATAAAGTACACACCATATGCCAGACACTGAGCTTAGCATTGAGGATGCAACTGTGAAAAATAAATACAATCCATACTTCATGTTCTGGAGGAATCATAACTTAAAGAAATAATCTAAAATATTAAAAGATATCATAAACATAAAACTTTTCATGGCAACATCAAGACAGTAAAATAAAAGCAGCAATAAATATCTAACAGAAAAATTCTTTGTCCATTGAATGAAACACTCTGCAGGCATGGGATGAAGACTGTGTTAGAATCTGGAAAATGCTTTCCAAGTTACTTAAAAATTAGGGTACATGCACACCATGATTACAAACACATAAATATGTAACTGCCTTATAGGAGGGAAGGTCTTCCAGGTGGCACTGATGGTAAAGAACCCACTTGCCCATGCAGGTAGACTTAAGAGACACAGGTTCAATCCCTGGGTATGGAAGATCCCCTGGTGGAGGGCATGGCAACCCACTCCAATATTCTTGCCTGGAGAATCCCATGGACAGAGGAGCTTGGCAGGCCGCAGTCCACAGGGTCACACAGACACGACAGAAGTGACTTAACATGCACACATGCATGAGAGGTAAATGTACTAAAAGTGACCAAAATGAAAAATTAAACAGTGCTTAAGATGATGAAATAGAATTACTAGTCTTGTGTGTGTGTGTGTGCGTGTGTGTGTGTGTGTGTGTGCGCGCTTACTGGATAGAAGTATTAGCTTCTTTATCTGAGTTTGTTTTTTCTTTGGAGGTTTTTTAAAAAATTTTCTACAGAGGAATTGATTTTGAAATCAGGTAAAATGTGTTGAATACTATCCAGTTATAGTGCCTAACACACAGTAAATTAGCAAATGTTGGGTAGCTCTGGCATGCTCTGAATTCATGAGGTCTTCCTCGGGGCACACAGCCCAAGCCAATCTCTCTCAGAGCCGGACGCACTGGGGTTGATCCAACACACCATTGTGCTTCCCTCCTGTCCGCAAATATCCCCCTGGGGGGCCCAGTATTTTGCTGGTCTTTCTACCTGGAGCTGTGCCGAAATTAACAACAGGTACTCAGCTTCTGCCTGTAGAAGTGAATTGAAATGCTCTAAATGACTCCATGATTCCTTTTCCTAATTGTAACTGACACTTTGGAGCTTATCGCACAATAATTATAGTTTGAATTATTTCCCTCAGGTATATTACTTTTGGCTTCACTCATAATGACAGGCAGCATTCTCTCTACCCTGCACCATGAGCTTGGTGAGGCAGAGAAAGAGGTTCTACCTCCAATATTCTGACCACCAAGGACCCTCTCCCTCTCACTCCAGCTTTAACTCCAAGCTTCAAAGACATTCATTTACAAAATTGTTTTAATTGTTTTTATTAAATAACTAGTCTCCCTTTTTGTTAAAGATAAAAGTCAAGTTTTAGTTACAACTTTAGACAAATATGAGATAGTAAAATTCTGAGAACAAGTATATTGACATTTTGCTTATTCTGGACAATGATTTTTGTGGGGAAATATATGTTTTCCAATAGGATTTTTATAATTTTAAAAATAACTATTGTATTTCCGTTCTATCACCCTTGATACATAAGGATCCCAAATAGAAAAGGTTTTGCCCAAATCTCACTCATGACCCACTGATACACTCAGAGAGAAGTTTGAAAGGCCCAAATAAATTGTTTTCTAGTTGTAGTCACTTCAAACTTTGGTAGACAAAAGGCAGTTCCTCTCACTGACAAGTCTTGCATTTGGTGTCTGAGGGGAGCGTTTTCTGACTTTCCTGGTGCCTCAAAGTGTAAAGACTCTGCCTGCAATTCAGGAGACCAATGTTTGATCCCCGGGTCGGGAGGATCCCCTGGAGAAGGGTATGGCAACCCACTCCAATATTCTTTCCTGGAGAATTCCATGGACAGAGGAGACTGGTGGGGTCACAAAGAGTCTGACATGACTGAGCTACTAATACATAATGGAAAGAAGCGTCACATAAAGAAGAGGAGTCCTTGTTTGTGTTGAGGTTGTTGATTTTCTTGGTTTCGGGAGAATTGTAACAGTAAACCAGGCAGAGTATTAGAGGCCCGGAGCAGAGCTCAGACTGAATTTATAGTCAGGGATTATAAAAAATATTCCCCAGAGTGCTTTAACTCTTTTTTGATACATTAACACATTTAATGCCTTTTCTATTCTATATTTTGCAACCAAGGTAATAATTATGAACATCTTTGTCTGAGCTGAATTCTCCCAGAAACAGATTCCAAGAAAAGTATTCCAAAGAAAATAATTTTTAATATATAAGAAATATGTATGAAATAGAAATATAATATTTTAAAATACAGAAAAAAATTATATAGGGAAGGGAAATTAGAAAATAAAGCAATTATTAAAACATCTTCCACTGGGGCAACAGAAGCTGCTCCCTCAGAGAAATTTTGGAAATATGACACTGTTGTTTTTATCAAACTATAATGCATTTAAATTATGATATATTGTGGTCATAGTAAACAAATTTTGTTTTCTATTATCAGATATATGCTAGAAACTGCCTTTGGATAAATAAATCTCTAACTATTTAATCTTCTTGTAATTGCTTTTTCTCCCTAAAAGCAAAGATGGGAAAAAAAACAAAATTTTATTTCTGGCTTTGGGCTACACTAACAGGTGATAAGATATAGTTGTTAAGAACCCCATGTCTGGAGTTCAGTACTATGCTCAGTCACACTTACTAGTTGTACACATTGAATAAGTTGCTTAACTTCTCTGTGCTTCAGTGTCCTCAACTATAACAGGAAAATAATAATTTTTACCTGCCTAAACTGGAGTCATCAAGGGAACATTTTAAGCACTGTTAGACATGAAAAAGGACAGAAACAGTGAGAACCTAGCAGAAGCAGAAGACCTTAAAAAAAGAGAGCAAGAATACAAAAGGTATTAATGAAGAACTATACAAAGCTATGGAGAAGGCAATGGCACCCCACTCCAGTACTCTTGCCTGGAAAATCCCATGGACGGAGGAGCCTGGTAGGCTGCAGTCCATGGGGTCGCTACAAGTCAGTCATGACTAAATGACTTCACTTTCACTTTTCACTTTCATGCACTGGAGAAGGACATGGCAACCCATTCTAGTATTCTTGCCTGGAGAATCCCAGGGACGAGGGGGCCTGGTGGGCTCCTGTCTATGGGGTCACACAGCGTCGAACACAACTGAAGTGACTTAGCGGCAGCAGCAGCATACAAAGCTATTCGACTATATATATTAAAAAAAAGGTCTTAATGATTGAGATAACCATGATAGTGTGGTCACTCACCCTAGAGCCAGACACCCTGGAATGTGAAGTCAAGTGGGCCTTAGGAAGCATCACTACGAACAAAGCTAGTGGAGGTGATGGAATTCCAGTTGAGCTATTTCAAATCCTAAAGGGTGATGCTGTGGAAGTGCTGTACTCAGTATGCCAGCAAATTTGGAAAGTGCAACAGTGGCCACAGGACTGTAAAATGTCAGTTTTCATCCCAATGCCAAAGAAGGGCAGTGCCAAAGAATGTTCAAACTACTTCACAATTGCACTCATTTTACAACTAGCAAAGTTAGGCTCAAAATCCTTTAAACTAGGCTTCAGCAGTGCATGAACTGGGACTTCCAGATGTAGAAGCTGTGTTTAGAAAAGGCAGAGGAATCAGAGATCAAATTGCCAGCATTTGCTGGATCATACAGAAAGCAAGGGAACTCCAGAAACAAACAAACAAACAAACATCTATTTCATTGACTACAGTAAAGACTTTCACTGTGGAGATTACAACAAACTGCGGAAAATTCTTAAAGAGATGGGAATACCAGACCACCTTACCTGTCTTAGAATCGGACATGGAACAACAGACCGCTTCCAAATTAGGAAAGGAGTACCTCAAGGCTATATATGGTCACCCTGCTTATTCAATTTATATGCAGAGTACATCATGCAAAATGCTGGGCTGGATTACTCACAAGCTGGAAACAAGACTGCTGGGAGAAATATCAACAACCTATGATATGCAGATGATAACACCCTAACAGCAGAAAATGAAGAGAAAGTAAAGAGACTCTTAATGAGGATGGAAGAAGAGAGTGAAAAAGCTGGCTTAAAACTCCACATTCAAAAAATTAATATAATAGCTTCTGGTCCCATCACTTTAAGGCAAATAGAAGGGGAAAAAATAGAAGCAATGACAAACTTTTCTTTCTTGGGCTCCAAAATCACTGCTGATGGTGACTGCAGCCATGAAATTAAAAGACACTTGCTCCTTGGAAGAAAAGCTATGACAAACCTAGACAGCACATTAAAAAGCAAAGACATTACTTTGCCAACAAAGATACATATCATCAAAGCTGTGGATTTCCAGTAGTCATGTATGGGTGTGAGAATTAAACTATCAAGAAGGCTGAGTGCCATAAAGAAGAAATCATGCTTTTGAATTGTGGTGCTAGAGAAGACCCTTGGACAACAAGGAGATCAAATCAGTCAATCCTAAAAGAAATTGGCCCTGAATATACATTGGAAGGACTGATGCTGAAGATGAAGCTACAATTCTTTCCTTTTTTTAAATTTTATTTTTACTAAAGACATTACTTTGCCAACAAAGATACATATCATCAAAGCTGTGGATTTCCAGTAGTCATGTATGGGTGTGAGAATTAAACTATCAAGAAGGCTGAGTGCCATAAAGAAGAAATCATGCTTTTGAATTGTGGTGCTAGAGAAGACCCTTGGACAACAAGGAGATCAAATCAGTCAATCCTAAAAGAAATTGGCCCTGAATATACATTGGAAGGACTGATGCTGAAGATGAAGCTACAATTCTTTCCTTTTTTTAAATTTTATTTTTACTTTATTCTACTTTACAATACTGTATTTGTTTTGCTGTACATTGACATGAATCCACCACAGGTGTATATGAGCTCCCAATCCTGAATCCCGCTCCCACCTCTCACCCCATATCATCTCTCTGGTTCATCCCCGTGCACCAGTCCCAAGCATCCTGTATCCTGTATCGAACATAAACTGGCACTTTGTTTCTTACATGATAGTATACATGTTTCAATGCCATTCTCCCAAATCATCCCAACCCTCTCCCCCTCCCTCAGAGGCTAAAAGTCCATTCTATACATCTGTGTCTCTTTTGTTGTCTCACATACAGGGTCATCATTACTATCTTATACTGTATTGGTGTTTTTCTTTCTGGCTTAATTCACTCTGTATAATTAGCTCCAGTTTCATCCATCTCATTAGAACTGATTCAAATGCATTCTTTTTAATGGCTGAGTAATACTCCATTCTGTATATGTACCACAGCTTTCTTATCCATTCATCTACTGATGGACATTTAGGTTGTTTCTATGTCCTGGCTATTATAAACAGTGCTGAAATGAAGATTGGGGTACATGTGTCTCTTTCAATTCTGGTTTCCTCAGTGTGTATGCCCAGCAGTGGGATTGCTGGGTCATAAGGCAGTTCTATTTGCAGTTTTTAAAGGAATCTTCACACTGTTTTCCACAGTGGCTGAACTAGTTTGCATTTTCACCAACAGTGTAAGAGGTTCCCTTTTCTCCACATCCTCTCCAGCATTTATTGCTTGTAGACTTTTGGATCTCAGCCATTCTGACTGGTGTGAAATGGTACCTCATTGTGGTCTTGATTTGCATTTCTCTGATAATGAGTGATGTTGAGCATCTTTTCATGTGTTTGTTAGCCATCCATATGCCTTTTTTGGAGAAATGCCTATTTAGCTCTTCAGCTCATATTTTGATTGGATCATTCATTTTTCTGGAGTTGAGCTGCATAAGTTGCTTGTATATTTTTGAGATTAATTGTTTGTCCATTGCTTCATTTGCTATTGTTTTCTCCCATTCAGAAGGCTGTCTTTTCACCTTACTTATAGTTTCCTTTGTTGTGCAGAAGCTTTTAATTTTAATTAGATCCCATTTATTTATTTTTGCTTTTATTTCCAGTATTCTGGGAGGTAGATCATAGAGGATCCTGCTGTGATTTATGTCAGAGAGTTTTTCCTATGTTCTTCTCTAGGAGTTTTATAGTTTCTGGTCTTATGTTTAGATCTTTAATCCATTTTGAGTTTATTTTTGTGTGTGGTGTAAAAAGTGATCTAGTTTCATTCTTTTACAAGTGGTTGACCAGTTTTCCCAGCACCACTTGTTAAAGAGATTGTCTTTACTCCATTGTATATTCTTGCCTCATTTGTCTTTGGCCACCTGGTGTGAAGAGTTGTCACATGGGAAAAGATTCTGATGCTGGAAAAGATTGACTGCAAAAGGGGAAGAGAGTGGCAGAGAAAGAAATGGTTAGATAGCATCAGGGACTCAATGGACATGAATTTGAGCAAACTCTGGGAGGTAGAGAAGGATAGGGAAGCCTGGCATGGGGTTGCAAAGAGTCTGATAGGACTTACCAACTGAACAATAGTGCTGTGGTTAAATTTGTGTGAGTTAATATAAATAGCCTAGAACAGTGCCTGATTCATAATGAGACCCATGTTGCTGCTGCTAAGTGGCTAAGTGTTAGCTGTTATTTAATTTTTCACTCAAAAACCATTTAAGCAGCCTATACTCAGTGCCAGGGGCTTTATTTGACCCTCTATTTATTCATATCAATGATACATGACAACTCTCTAGTAACTCAACAGTTTAGTTAAACAGGCTAATGACAATAATAGATAGGCAAATTAAACAGATTTTAAGAAACTTTTAAAGTGTGACTGAAATTCAGAGTGTTGTGTGGGAAGAAGTGTTGGGTTATAACAAGGGAGTAAATGTGTCTGCTCACCAGGTGAAGGTTATTGACTTTTCTTCTCTAAAGAAGAACACAGAAGTGGTGTTTTTTGTTTTACTTTTGCAGAAAATGACATCTCAAATTTGCTTCTTAGAAAAAGATTTCAGTCGTTAATGTGAAGGATTGATTGAAACCAATGAAGCAAAACCTCTCCTGTGGCTACGGTCTAAGTCAGAAGCAAGGCAGATGGAGCTTTCCCTGAGGCAGGGGCAATGGGTACAAGAACAATGGCAAGCGAAAGGAAACTTTTGTAGGTGGTGACTAATTGGATAAGTCTAGGGAGAGAAGGGGCTTTCTTGGTGTTTTTTGTTTTACTTTTGCAGAAAATGACATCTCAAATTTGCTTCTTAGAAAAAGATTTCAGTCGTTAATGTGAAGGATTGATTGAAACCAATGAAGCAAAACCTCTCCTGTGGCTACGGTCTAAGTCAGAAGCAAGGCAGATGGAGCTTTCCCTGAGGCAGGGGCAATGGGTACAAGAACAATGGCAAGCGAAAGGAAACTTTTGTAGGTGGTGACTAATTGGATAAGTCTAGGGAGAGAAGGGGCTTTCCAGGTGGCATAGTGGAAAAGAATCCACCTGTCAATGTAAAAGATGCAGGAGACAAGATTAGATCCCTGGGTTGGAAAGATCTCCTGGAGAAGGAAATGGCAACCCACTCCAGTATTCTTGCCTGGAAAACTCTGGACAGAGGAGCCTGGCGGGCTAGAGTCCATGAGGTCACAAAGAGTTGGACACAACCAAGCACACACGCACACACACATGTAGAGATGAGAGAGGAGTTAAAAAGGACTTTATGAGTTCCAGCTCTTGGAACTTGGCTGGTCACAATATTAATAGGCATAAGGGATATAGAAACATCAGGTTTTTATTCAGGGGTTAGGAAAGCATAGTGAGGTTGGATAATGACAAGCAAGTCTGAGTAGCCTACAGGACATCCAGGCAAAGATGTCTCTTTGGATATTTTGGATTTGGGAGATAGCAACATGTGAGTTTGAGCATTCTTTTGCATTGCCTTTCTTTGGAAGTGGAATGAAAACTGACCCTTATTGCTGAAGCCTGGCTTGGAGAATTTTGAGCATTACTTTACTAGCATGTGAGATGAGTGCAATTGTGCAGTAGTAGTTGGAGCATTCTTTGGCATTGCCTTTCTTTGGGATTGGAATAAAAACTGACCTTTTCCAGTCCTGTGGCCACTGCTGAGTTTTCCAAATTGGCTGGCATATTGAGGGTAGCACTTTCACAGCATCATCTTTCAGGATTTGAAACAGCTCAATTGGAATTTTATCACCTCCACTAGCTTTGTTTGTAGTGATGCTTTCTAAGGCCCACTTGACTTCACATTCCAAGATGTCTGGCTCTAGATTAGTGATCACATCATCATGATTATCTGGGTCATGAAGATCTTTTTTTACAGTTGTTCCATGTATTCTTGCCACCTCTTCTTAATATCTTCTGCTTCTGTTAGGTCCAGACCATTTCTGTCCTTTATCGAGCCCATCTTTGCATGAAATGTTCCCTTGGTATCTCTAATTTTCTTGAAGAGATCTCTAGTCTTTCCCATTCTGTTCTTTTCCTCTATTTCTTTGCACTGATCGCTGAAGAAGGCTTTCTTATTGGACACCTGCAAATAGCTTTTACAGCCTCATATCAATTGTGGGCTTCCCAGGTGGCTCAATGATAAAGAACCCACCTGCCAAGCAGGAGACAGTGGTTTGATTCCTGGGTCAGGAAGATCATCTGGAGAAGGGAATGGCTACTCACCCCAGTATTCTTGCCTGGGAAATGCCATGGACAGAGGAGCCAGGCAAGCTACAGTCCTTGGGGTCACAAAAGAGCTGGACATGACTGTTTCGCAAACAGCAACTCATATAAATTATCAGAAGATGATTTAACAAGAAGTACAGTGTAACTATATTGAGAAGAAAGGGACTGGAAAGTACTTAATAAAGATCAAAAGAGAAGAGAAAGCTAAATCCCCCTTTTCTACGAGTAATACAATATTATCTCCACATGAGAAATCAAGACATAGGAATGGAAACATGAATGGAAAAAGCAAAAAAAAATCCAAAATGGTTATAAGTCATCAACAGTGAGGAGCAATGGAAATGGTTTACTTTATAGCAAGCTTTCTTAAACCAACTGACTTTTTAAATAAATGCAAGCATGTTTAACTTTTATTAAAGACCTGTTTACCTTCTTCTTTAGTGGCAAAACACTGAAAATATGAGCTGGCATTGAGTATGTGGGATAAGGATCAGGGGTAGCTGGTGAGTTTACTTTTATATAACCACTCTAAAAAATAACTTGGCATTGCCTGGCAAAGTTGGATATGCACAAGCTGTATCATCCAGCTTATTCTTACATCTGCACCCTAGAGAAACTCCAGCACATCTGTACAGGAAGCCTGTCAGGAGTGGGGATAAAAACATTGTTTGCATGTATCTAAAACCTGGATACAATCCAAAGGTTCTTAAGTAGGAGAATGACTAAATAAACTGTGACATATTCATACAGGAAAACCATATACAGCAGTGAGAATGAATGAACTAGAATTATACACATCAACTTGGGTGCATCTAGTCATTTAAAATGACATCGAATAAGACATAGAAGAGTACTATTTCACTTATGCAAAATTCAAAACTAGAAACAACTAAATAACATATCATGCATGCATGTCTCTTCTAGGTAAAACAAAAAAAAAAAAGGAAAGGAAAGGAATGAGTGGCCCAAATATCAAAATATAATTAATCTTTGGTGGGTAGAGAAAGGGTAAGTGGTCTGCCAAGTAGGGTTTCATTTTTTAAACTGTTTAGGAATAAGAATTTTTTTTTCTCATTTAAGCAAAAACTTTCCTTGGAAGGACTGATGTTGCAGCTCCAGTACTTTGGCCACCTGATGCAAAGAGTCAACTCAATGGAAAAGACTCTGATACTGGGAAAGATTGAAGGCAAGAGGAGAAGGGGACGACAGAATGAGATGGTTGGATGGCATCACGGACTCGATGGACAGGAGTTTGAGCAAACTCTGGGGGAATGTGAAGGGCAGGGAAGCCTGGCGTGCTGCAGTCCATGGGTTCACAGAGAGTCAGATATGACTTAGTGACTGAAAAATAACAATAAGCTAAAACTGTAAGTGATATATACTCTTTTATATTTCCCAAGTAAAGCACATCACGATTTATGCCACATAACTAGAATCTGATTTCTCACACTGGTCTCAAGTCTCTCCAAACCTAGCTCCCAGCTCTGTTCTTGACCATGTTCTCTTTAAAAAAAATTTTTTTCTTAATGTCGACCATTTTTAAAGTCTTTATTGAATTTGTTACAATATTGCCTCTGTTTTATGGTTTGCTGGCTTTGTGGCAGGTGGGATCTCAGCTCCCTGACCAGAGATCAAACCTGCACCCCCTGCTGCTGGACTCAGCGACCCCACGGACAGCAGCCTTCCAGGCTCCTCCGTCCATGGGATTCTCCAGGCAAGAGGACTGGAGTGGTGTGTCATTGTACTGGAAGGCAAAATCTTAACCCCTGCACCACCAGGGGAGTGCCCTTGACCGTGTTCTCGTCACTTTCTCTCCACTGCCTGCTTCCATCACTTTGCTGTCCTTTGTGCATCTTGTATGCTGACCCTTCGCTTCTAACCCTGAGTCCCTCGGCCCCTGATACTGACACACAACCTTCCGGTTCTGGCCTGGCAACTGGAGGTCCTGGTCACATATACTGTTTCTATGAAAAATCCTACCTGGATTGGCCCAGCTCATATACAGATATCAGAAACACAAAGACTGTGTATTTTTACCCCCTTTCTAGGGCCACCCTCTAAATGACGCTGATTGTGTCAAACAGTACAACAGAGGCTAGACCACAGGAATATCCCACCATCCCCAACAGTGAAGCGAAGTTCTGAGAGGAGACCTGTCATAGGGCCACAGAGCCAAAGACCAGACAGGCTGAGAACGTAAGACCTTGAAGAAATTTAAAGGAACAGATTTTTTTTAAACGTATTTTTCCTTTTGGCCGCACGAGGCCTCAGTTGCGGTGTGTAGGCTTGTCTAACTGACCTGCCGCATGTGGGATCTTAATTCCTCAACCAGGGAATCACTTCTATGTCTCCTGCACTAGAAGGCAGATTCTTAACCACCAGACCACTGGGAAAGTCCCTTAAAAACCTATATTTTGACAAGGCATTCATCCTCATTGAAAATCATGATTTGCAAAGATGTTCATGGTGAGTATTAAGCACGGCAAATTCTAGTTTTCCGGCTTCTTTGCTGCACCTGCCAGCCCCCAGTACCGCATCAAAACAGAGCTGTCTTTTTTCCACGGTGTCTTTTCTCTCTGTAACCTAGCACCATGATTATTAATGAAGAATAAAAATACTCCTGCTGTCAATAATCTATCGTCTCAGAAACTGCTTCATCAAAGGTCCTGGAGGCCTCTGACACCCGCTGTAAGTTAACATTCCCTGGGAGAGAAGACAGTCAGAGGGGCCAAGTGACCATGAGGTTTGCATCAAATCAGTAACCAAGCAGAAGCCAGAATCTTATTTATTTATTTAATTGTAACTGGAGGATAACTACTTATTAATATTGTGTTGGTTTCTGCCATACATCAACAGGAATCAGCCATAGGTATTCATACGTCCTCTCCTTCTTGAAACTCCCTCCCACCTCCTACCCCTTCCCATCCCTCTAGAGGGTCACAGGGCACTGGTTTGAGCTCCCTGAATCACACAGCAAATTCCCACTGGCTATCTGTTTTACAAATGCAATGTATCTTTCCACATGACTCCCTCCATCCATAGCTATTCTTTCCTCCCTCACTGTGTCCACAAGTCTATTTTCTATGTCTGTGTCTCTACTGCTGCGCTGCAAATAAGTTCATCAGGACCATTTTTCTAGACTCCATATATATGTGTTCATGTATGATGCTTTTTCTAGAGTAAATTCAGTCACTCAGTCATGTCTGACTCTTTGCAACCCCATGGACTGCTGCATGCCAGGCCTCCAACTCCCAGAGTTTACTCAAATTCATGTCCATCGAGTTGGTAATTCCATCCAACCATCTCATCTTCTGTCATCCCCTTCTCCTAAATCTTTCTGCCTTCATTCTTTCCCAGCATCAGGGTCTTTGCCAATGAGTCAACTCTCCCCATGAGGTGGCCAAAGTATTGGAGTTTCAGCTTCAGCATCAGTCCTTCCAATGAATATTCAGGACTGATCTCCTTTAGGATGGACTGGTTGGATCTCCTTGCAGTCCAAGGGTCTCTCAAGAGTCTTCTCCAACATCACAGTTCAAAGCATCAATTCTTTGGCGCTCAGCTTTCTTCACAGTCCAACTCTCACATCCATACATGACCACTGGAAAAACCATAGCTTTGACTAGATGGACCTTTGTTGGGAAAGTAACGTCTCTGCTTTTGAATATGCTATCTAGGTTGGTCATAACTTTTCTTCCAAAGAGCAAATGTCTTTTAATTTCATGGCTTCAGTTATCATCTGCAGTGACTTTGGAGCCCCCAAAAATAAAGTCTGCCACTGTTTACCCATCTATTTGCCATGAAGTGATGGGACCAGATGCCATGATCTTAGTTTTCTGAATGTTGAGCTTTAAGCCAACTTTTTCACTCTCCTCTTTCACTTCCATCAAGAGACTCTTTAATTTTTCTTCACTTTCTGCCATAAGGGTGGTGCCATCTGCATATCTGAGGTTACTGATATTTCTCCCAGCAATCTTGAGTCTTAATCATTAACTAGTCTATATTACGATTTCCTGATGCTATGGAATTAATTTTAAGATCTGGTTTCAACGGTTGCTTTATTTAAACTCAGTCTTCATGGTCTGAGTTGAAAGTTGCCAACTTCTTTTCCCTGTTCATCACGATAGTTCTATAATGAGAACTTGTCCCCACTCTAGAAACAGTCTCATCCAACAATTCTAAAAATCTGAGGTCTAAATGTGATTATGAACTATGACAAGATCCCTTTCCTTTGTTCTTTCTCAAACAGCATAATCTCAAAGATCAGCTAGAACTTAGTGGGTGACAAGAATGCAAAGTCATCCCTGTCTGATAATTCCTGACATTGTGTTGCCTCACGAAAACCTAAGAGTCGCTTATACTTTACATGCATGCTGTAAAGTTTAGATTGTAATCTACAGTATTAGCTAGAGAGGCATCATTCACCTTGTTCAGTAGATTTCCTTGGCACAACATCATGCCAAAATATAATGAACTCAATTTGTCAATGACATAATTTTACATTATCAGAGCCTGACTGGAATATTGCCCAGTTATCTTAATTCTTGCTCTCTGCAACTTCTCTCACTAATGACTTTTTAGAAGAAGCTGAGGATCTTTAATTTCTCTTAAGAATTTAGACCTAAGGGGACACTGTGGGAACAGGTACCCATATCCCACTTGTTACAGACAGTTAACAATCCTAAAATCAAGTTCTAGATTTAGCCAGCATCACTACAAAATAATTCTGTACTTTAAAGATGGGATCAAATGGCTAATGGAAGATCATAGTCTATAAAGAAGAGCTATTGACTCTTTTTTGTATTAATTGGAATGATTTGGTACTTAAAAAATTTGGAATACCTACTCATTCTTTCCTCCTATGGGGACACTGTGGGAACAGGTACCCATATCCCACTTGTTAAAGACAGTTAACAATCCTAAAATCAAGTTCTAGATTTAGCCAGCATCACTACAAAATAATTCTGTACTTTAAAGATGGGATCAAATGGCTAATGGAAGATCATAGTCTATAAAGAAGAGCTATTGACTCTTTTTTGTATTAATTGGAATGATTTGGTACTTAAAAAATTTGGAATACCTACTCATTCTTTCCTTCCTGGAGATGTTGTCTTATGATTCACTGTTGGTAGAAGAGACTCCAAATGGTTCAGAAGGTGTATGTGATACATTCCAAAGTGATGGAGAACATGTGTATCAGTTGATTTCAATTATTTTCTAGTAAAGAATAAATGACCTGACAAATGCATAAACACTGGATCCCTTGACTATAGTTAGTGGGAATAAGAACAGCAAATTCTCTGAGTTGTGTTTGGGATATTACTTTATCCTGCTAACTGGGGAAGTAAAGATGCAGAGAAACATAAAACCTTGCTCTCTACTGTGCTTAGGTAAGCAGATTTCTTGAATCTAAAGTAAAAGATAAAAGGAAGTCCATACCAATTGTCTATATGCATTTCAACTTGGCCTTAATTTCTACTTAACCAGGAAGTGCCTGCACACTGCCAATAGATAAGCCAGGTCAAAACCCTAGATAAGAATGTGGCAACTCTATTTTATATGTAATCTACAAAGAGGGGACTTGTCTACAGCACTCATTTCAAAGATTAGGATCCAGACAACAGTCATAGCAAACAGCAAACTGCTTCTTGCAGATCTCCCTCCCCTTAACATGAAGATTAAGCACTAAAACCACTGAATAAAATTTAGGACAAAATGAAATGCCTGTATAATGTTGGAGGTTCCTAAAGGCACATTATTGAATGTACACAAACACACACACACACTCTCTCTCTCACACACCATAGAAGCTCAAAACCAGGATTTTTAGACAATGAAGCATCTTGATAAATGTACCATGGTCTCAATAAATAAATTATTTTCCACTGCTGGCCTGTGTGGTTTTATTTCTGATTACTGCAGCAACTTGAATATTTCTGCACAGTGTATAAAGCAATAGAGTCGACATGTGATTATGTTCAGAGTTACAGCTAACCAGGAAGGCACAGATAGAGACACTTTCTCTTGATAAACAGTTACTTTCAAAGGGTACCTTTTTTGTTTGTTTATAAGATGCAGGTGAAGTCAGATAGATAGAAACATCATTAAGATCTGCTAATGAATCATCTTCCTATTTGCACTGGGAATAAGTGTTTGAACTCAACGCTACATCTATGTTTGAAGAAATACAAGTATTGGTTAACAAATGTGTTACGTTTAGATGGTAGGGCTGGATGAATACTAACTAGAAGCAAGCACTGTGTCTGAAATGTTAGAAAAATACAGTACATCAATGGCAACGCTCCATTTTTATCTGAGCAAATACACATTTATATTGTTAAATATATTTATTAAGTCAGAGTTACTGCTTTAAAATTCACATTACTCGTTTTCATTGGTAACATGTTTCTTATTAAAAATGTAGAAAGTGAAGGATAAATAATCATCATCGATGATCCCATCATTCAATGATAACCACTGTTTTAATTTTGGGGTCTATGCTATTTCTTATGACAGATACACAAATGCGTTTATATGTACATATGTACCCATTCTTGCAGCGGCAGCAGATGTATATGTACATTTGGAAGTATTAGTATTTTAAACATGCCATCATTTAATTCCAGCCCTCCGCCTAGTACATTGCTGACGTATATCATTTATGACAGAGTGTACAAAGTTTTACAACCCCGGTTATTTAAATGACTGGGTTGAAGCAGTGTATTAGTAATACCGTCCAAACTAACGAGGACATCAGGAAAAAACAGAGACAACGATGAGCTGATTTTAATTGGCTCCTGGCTACTTTCCAGTGTTCTCTGTGCTTCATCCCAGAGTCTTTCTTGATTCAAACTATTTCTAAACTTCATTTATCCCATAGTTATCTGAGAATTTAAAGTATAGATTTTGTTTCATCTACCTTTTCCAAACCCAGCATGGTATTTGACACATAGTAAATGCTCAGAAAATATTAAATTAGCTAAATTGTAAACTGATGTCCTGCCTTAAATAAAAACTTTATTTAATATTACTGTAATTATTTCTCTCTACCTGTTCTCATGTCATTTACATTACCTGGGTCAACAGTCTCTCCTGAACTCAAGAGAGAAGATACTATTAATTTAATCTGGAAATGCCTGAGTCAAGGAAATACATACACACATACATAGATATTTTTAAAATAAAACTCTAAAATGTAAAATGTTTTTAAGGAATTCAAGTCCTGGAAGAGCACAGTCCTCACTCTTTATCAAGAACCAGTGGGCTAAAGACAACATGGAGCTGGGTCTAAGGCTTATCAATATCTCATCTGTCTTGACCTTAACCAGCAGGAGTCTAGGAGGGCAGAAATGAAAATAAAAGTTTCAAGAGAATAATGCCATTCATCTGCCTCGTCACTATGGATTTTCTGAAGAACACTCATGGCTACTTGGCAGATGTCCTAGTTCAGAGTCTCACTTAATACTCCTGCAAGGAAGTAAGATTCCAGGTTTTTTGTCCAGGAAAAACACTCCCTTTAGATGACATATTCTGAAAGAGGAGTAGGAATACTAAAAGCCAATGAGGTTTCACCTATTTTTTTGATAGAGGAATGTTGCACATAGTTTCCTGGTTCTGCCTGCAATGCAGGAGACCAGGGTTCAATCCCTGGATGGGGAAGATCCCCTGGAGAAGGAAATGGCAACCCACTCCAGTATTCTTGCCTGGAGAATCCCATGGACGAGCCTGGTGGGCTACAGTCCATGGGATCACAAAGAGTCCTCCAGGACTAAGTAACTAACTTTCACTTTTCAACAAATCGTATGATTTGCATCTGTTTCTTCCTCCACTTTCTTTCATTGTTGTTAAAGGGTCACCTGGAGGCTAACACTGCAAACCAGGCAGCATGCACGCATCTTTTTCACAGCACACAAAGCGTGCCCAATGGATTCAATAATTGATTAATTAGGGAGACCAAGCTGCTGCTTCAGCTTCCTACAGAACAGTAAATTACGCCCAAATCAGGGCTCTGTTACCCACCCAGAGGAAATTCCTCTCTACAGCTAGCTTAGGGAAGCTTGTCCAAGGGTTCCAAGGTGTCTGGAAGAGATATTTATATTAAGAAAGTAAAATCAGATTTGTATTGGGTCACCTGGAGGCTAAAACTGCAAACCAGGCAGCATGCACGCATCTTTTTCACAGCACACAAAGCGTGCCCAATGGATTCAATAATTGATTAATTAGGGAGACCAAGCTGCTGCTTCAGCTTCCTACAGAACAGTAAATTACGCCCAAATCAGGGCTCTGTTACCCACCCAGAGGAAATTCCTCTCTACAGCTAGCTTAGGGAAGCTTGTCCAAGGGTTCCAAGGTGTCTGGAAGAGATATTTATATTAAGAAAGTAAAATCAGATTTGTATACAGATAAGAGCTAGGCCACACACTATTTTGTGTGTGTGTATGTGAGAGAACTCTCATCATATCACACACGGGAGGCATTAAACACAGTTAGGGGATATTGTAACTACCCTGCCTCAAGGTCATTTTGATTGTCTACTCGGATTATTAAGTTGTTCAAACAGATCCACAGAATGGACCTTTTATTATTTATATCAGCTATTCCAAAAAGTATCAATGTCCAGAATTCCACATGTTACTATTCCAAGTCTCTCTGCTTGATAGGTATCTATGTCAAGGGAAATGACTGGTGTAGAATGTCTGACTCTTGAGTGATTTCACCTCTCTTAGATTGTACAGACTGAAAAGAAGGGGGACAGTACTAGAAATGAGTGAAAATTCACTCAAATCTATTTCTTTTGATGGAGAAATGTTGTGAGGTGGGTTCATGGAGACTTGAGGTTTGCATGTGTATCTGCTAGCTGGGCACAAATATAATTAACCATAACCCTTTAACATGATTCAAGAAGTACTTTCACAGGAAGTGAGAAAATGCTATACTTTCTTGGACTAGAAGCTTAGCTGGTCTCCATCAGTGAAGGGAAGAAACAGGCTGTTGCAGGTAGACCAGCTGAGCGTGGGTTACAGCGTGAGCTGACAGTCTGCTCATTGAGTCATTTTCAGTCTGAGAAATTAGCCCAGAGAGCTTTAAAAATGCTCCAAAGGGATCTAGATTGTGGGCCCAGAAGCTGACGGTGATGTGATGCTTTCCCTTCTGAAGCCTTTAATCAACTTTAATTCTCAAGGTCTTAAAAATAACTAGGGAGGTGGAGCAAGGGAGAAAGAAGATGTAGAATCAGCATAAATCAATACAGCTAGGTGAAGACAAATTTCTTGGTTTCCTGTGGATGGATGACTGACATCAAAGACGCTGATGAGAAATTGAGTTTTCTTTCCGTGCTCAGAAAATGTCCACAGATGTGTCTACAACAGACCCAACAGAAATGCCCATTGCCCTTTCTCTGTTAACCATTTATATCTCGATCCTTGAGTCATATTCTTACTGAAAAGCATCAGGAGATCAAAACCCTTGATGCTATACAAACCTCAGTTTCAACCCAGCAGAACTTGGATTTGTGATAGTTTGTTAGTGATTACAAATGCCCTTGATACAATTTCTGATTTGAAATGTGCATCATGGAGCTGTGGATAGGAGAGAATCTTTTAGCAGCTATGACAAATACAGCAGATGGCCCAACACCTGGGACAGCTTTATCATCCCCCCACCCATGTTTCTGTAGGTATTACAGGGGAAATGATGAAGGGCTCAGGATATTATTAGCCTGATAAAGACCAGGGCTTTAGTCCTTATCGTATTTCAATTTTGCTGCTACAGCTAAATTAAAATGAAAAGAAAAAAGAAAAACAACCTCTCTAGACTTCATTATTATCCTCAGTCTCCCTCCTGGCCCATCAGCATTTCAAAACATGTTTAGACCCATAGGAGCCATTCAGTGACTCCGAAGTCATTTAAGGACCACTCTGCTTCAAAAGCCTCAACTGCAGGGCTTTTAAAACAGAGATGGGAATTGTGACAAAAAGTCAAGAGAAAAGGATAGAATCAGGACAGTGTTTCTTCAACTGACAATTGTCCCCCACCCTCAGCACGGGACTTGATGTGTGGAGACATTTTTAGCTGTCAGGGCCGAAGGGAAGGACCAGTGCCATCTCCTGGACAGAAACCAGGGACGCCATTAGACATCCTTCTAAGAGTTCACAGAGAACCGTCCTCCCCAGCCAGCAGGCTGATCTGACCCCGAATGTCAACAGTGCTGAGCCTGAGAAGCCCTGGATTAGGGGGACTTAAAAGTTCACACTTTTCCATAGACACGGATTAGCATGATGCTGGGAAGCAAAGCATCTCTTCCATTAAGGATGTCTTGCTAGCGCTTTTCTCAACCAGAGATACTGAACCTGGGTGTTAAACTACATTGACAAAGGACATATATTTTACCAGATTTGGAATTGGACAGGGCGAAGAGAAAAAAACATATTCCTTGTAACTAAAGATAGGGGGAACAGTCATTTGTAATTATGCAAAGATATATTTTCTGTGAGCTTAGTTCATCATTAAGATGTCTTTTAGGTGCTTACGGCCTCATTAAAATTAAATCTGTACCTGCCTCAAACCAGTAATTTCTAGTAATCTGTGGAGTACATACTAATTAAATTTAGCAAATGCTTTGAGAGTAGCCAGAAACCCAGCTAGGAAAGCAATCTGTTGATATAACTTCTCTCTGAACAGATTTGATGGGTAGACTGAACTGACTTGGACTTGGTTGAGTTGAGAGGAACACTATTAGCCAGGGCCACTTGGTGAAAATACAGTCTCAATGGTTTAAGCCTAAGTGTCAAGCTAGGTGGACAATTACGATTTGCCCATGGAAAGAAGTGGGGTAAGGGAGAAGGAAGAAAGAGTTCTCCAAAAATAGTATCTTATGTTGTTTCTATTGCTTTTTTTATATGAGAACTATGAAAGTGCAAAAATATGATTTATTACTATCAGTAAAATCTGGACAAAAAGTAAAGATACAAGAAAACAAAATCTTGATCCCAGGACCTGCGTTTTAACATTGCTTTTGGTAACATCTAGGTGTGTAAGTAAGTTACGTACTTAATAGTCATGAAATGAGATGAGGCTGCAGCACTCCTGTTAATTCTTGCTATATTACTGGGAGCCTATTATAGTGTCTTTAAATTTTAACTTTAAATTAAAAGACTCCTTCTCCTTGGAAGAAAAGCTATGACAAACCTAGACAATGAATTAAAAAGCAGAGACATTACTTTGCTAAGAAAGCTCTGCATAGTCAGTTATGGTTTTTCCAGTAGTCATGTATGGATAGGAGAGTTGGACCATAAAGAAGGCTGAGTGTTGCAGAATTGATGCTTTTTACTGTGGTGCTGGAGAAGACTCTTGAGAGTCCTTTGGACTGCAAGGAGATCCAATCAGTCAATTCTAAAGGAAATGAACCCTAAATATTCATTGGAAAGACTGATGCTGAAGTTCCAATACTTTAGCCACCTGATGTGAAGAGCCAACCCATTGAAAAAGACCCTGATGCTGGGAAAGATTGAGGGCAGGAAGACAAGCAGGTAACAGAGGATGACATGGTTGGATGGCATCATCAACTCAATGGACATAAGTCGGAACAAACTTTAGGAGAAACTGAATGACAGGGAAGCCTGGCGTGCTGCAGTTCATGAGGTCACCGAGACTTGGACATGGCTGAGCAACTGAACAACAATCACACTAAGATCTGCCATTCCTGTGGCTCTGCAAGAGGGAAATCAACTCCAGGAGTAGTCAGGTGAGTCTCACCCTAGATGTTATTCTATGGCCAGTGAGTCAGGGAAAAGTTAAAAGCTGCAGACATTTGTACCATTTTTCTATATTCACATATATATATATTAATATATGATACTTATTTTCCTTCTGACTTGTATAACAGACTTTGAGTCTGTCCATGTCTCTACAACTGACCCTATTTCCAGGGCAAGAAGAGAGATGAAGACGTAAACATGGACACAGAGAGGGAAGGAGAAGGTGGAACGAATTGAGAGAGTAAGATAGACTACCATATACCGCCCTGCATGCAGTAGCTAGTGGGGAGTTGCTATATAGCACGGGGAGCGCTAATTCAGTGCTCTGGGATGACCTGGGGGTCGGGGTGGGGATGATGTGAGGGAGGGAGGTTTAAGAGAGAGGGGATATGTGTATGCATAGAATTGATTGACCTCACTGCACAGCAGAAACACAACATTGTAAAGCAATTATATTCCAATAAAAAATAAAATGTTTTAAAATGTTAAAAAAAAAATCTCAGGCAGAAAATATAAACTAAGGGGATTGGGCTTTATAGAGATGTCCCAGTTCCTTGCTTTGACCATGGGCCTTGCAGGAGTTGAGAGGATTTTCAAGGTATTAAAATATGAAATGATGCCACCTTATGTACTCAGAAAAGGATCTGGAGAAGTAAGTTCCCCAGGAGATTGTGCCTGCACTTTTATATTTGCATTATAAAATCTTAGCATTTGAAATTGAGATCTGTTAAACTAGAGTTTCAGATAAACAATATTGTTTTCAAGGCCTGTCTCCTTAGAGGTCACTCCAATTTTCACAAGCAACCTTGGAATAGTACTATTTTTGCACAGGCTCTGTGAATAAACCCCAAGAATTTGAGCCCTAACTTTTCCTTTCCTTTCTATGAAATAATACGAAATGTGTTATACTGCCACAAGCCAGTACAAATGACAGTATATGACAATCTGGAAGGAAGGTTAGCATTTCTTTTAAAATGAAGGGTCTGTGTGTTCTCAAAAGCAAGACATAATTACGCCCCTGCAGGCCACTGACTTAAATAGCTGGTGAAGACCGGATTAGGCTTCCCTTGTGGCTCAAAAGGTGAAGGATCTGCCTGAAATATGGGAGACCCACATTCAATCCCTGAGTTGGGAAGATCCTCTGGAGAAGGGAATGGCTACTGACTCCAGTATTCTTGCCTGGAGAACTCCATGGACAGAGGAGCCTGGTGGGCTACAGTCCACAGGGTCGCAAAGACTTGTACATGACTGAGCGACAAACACTTTCACTTTCTGCTTTCAGACCACTGACTTGAAACAGCTGGCAAAGATCTGATCAGGCCTCCATTCCAGTGACCTCTGACTTCCTAATGCTGTATTCTCTTTCCTTTTCCCCACCTTACCCCACCCCCAGTTATAAAATGTGTCAGACTGCCACAATCCTCCTATCTAAAACTGAAAAGGAAGAGATTGATTAGAATACCTTAGCAGCCATAAAATATTGCTTAATAGAGTTTGCTTTCATATCAGAGGAAGAGGTGAATATAAAAAATTCTGCTCATTAGTCATACAGATACCGTATGTCATATAGTCATAGTCATATAGATATACTACAGATATATATGTCAATTATATGCATGTATATGTATATATATTTTTCTTTCCCCTAAAAGTCTGAGATATTTGTCTCTTTGAGAAACTTTCTAAACCCCAACCTATACTTTGTCAATGTCTATATTAAATAACTTATAGCTCCAGGCTTAGATTGGCCCCAAATCTACTCCATTTTCATATCTCCAAAAGGCCATCTTACACACATAAAAAAAAGCCCAAAGAAAGACAAGATCCAGGGGGTTAAAGTTACAGTTCTGAGAATTACTAGAGAGAGAATGAGCAGAAGGGGGGGGGGCATTCAAAGAGTTAGGTATAAAGGATTAAAGACAACTAACAGGAAAAAACTTTAAAATATCTATAAAAAATATTCCTTTACTCATAAAGAGAGATTCGGACGTATTTTCAAATTCGTAATTCTATGAAATAGGAAATGTTCATAGATCATTAAAATAAACATTAAAAAAAAACCACTTCTAATAAAAAGACTTTTATTAGAAAGGAGAAAAAAAAAAAAGGAAAGAATGTAAGAGACAGGACAGTTAAGAAGGAGAAGTGTGAAAACATCTGAACTTCCAGGGATTCTAGATTTTGGAAGAGATATTATTTGGAATGAGCGGTATTTTAGTTTCATCTTTGAGTACTGAATCCTTCTAAGCCATCCTTCTTCAGGCAGGTCTGTGATAAACTAAGATGTCTAACATTTTTAAAATCAGGCCTTCTTGTTCATGTAGAGTCACTCATGACAGCTTTACATAATCCTCCAAAGATCAAAGTCCAGAAACTGAATTTAAGCTACTCATAGGGCAAAAGTAGTCTGACCACTTGTTAATTCCCAGTTACTTTCTTTTAGGCACATGAATTCTAGGACTATGTGATTTACTCCACAATCCTGAGTACAGAGATCATAATTAGATCAGGATATAAAAATTAAAAGCCAGGGAGTGAATGAATCCTCAATTTCGTGTAACCAAGGAACTTTGAGAGCTGGAAAACATTTGGCCTAGCTTGTTTAACCTCATTATGTACAAAATAGGAATTACATTGTAAGTGAGAACTAGGCTTATATAATTGGTACAGCACTATTTTCAATTTTTTTTGACTTTTATGAACTGTATGCAATATCTTAAATAATTTTCAAAAGAAGAAAATGCACCATGCACACAATTTTCAAAGTCAAAAGATTTTATATGACATAAAGAAAAAGGCTGGCTTCCCTCCCCAACTCCTCTCTAAATTTGTGTTTTATTGTCTAGTATTTGTATCACTAGGTAAAAAATAGTGTGCTTTTCTGACTACTAATTGGGTTTTTAAACTTTTTATTTTGTATTGGGGTATAGCTAATTAACAACGTATGGTAGTTTCAGGTGAACAGTGAAGGGACTCAGTCATATATATACATGCATCCATTCTCCTCCAAACTCCCCTCCCATCCAGGCTGCCACACAACATTGAGTAGAGTTCCCTGTGCTATACACTAGGCCCTTGTTGCTATCCATCTTAAATAGATTATAGTAATTATTTGTTGCTGTTGAGGATGAGGATTTAGTATGATACTATCCCTCAGCAAAACATTTCTCAATCACCAGCTTACCAATATAATAAATATATTACACATTTGATTAATTAACATTCAAGGTTTACAGTATTGGAAATATTTAGCACTGCTTGCACTTAAGTTACTTAATTTGCTGTGATTACTTTTCTTTCCTGACACTTTCCTCCCCCTGGAGTTAATAATTCCATTAATTTTTGATGCAGGCAATTTTTCTTCCAAATTCAGTTCCCAAAGAACTGTAAACCTTTCAATATGTACAAATGAATTAGGTGATGTAAAGGTTCAGAACAAGCTCCCTCTAAATGTCGTTCTTTTGCATAAGGATTATTTCGAGCTAAAGGCAATAGAGACCCTATGGGTTCAAGAGAAATCACCTCTCTGCCTTAATTACCTGGAAGATTTTAAATTGGAGATTTTTCCCAGAGAACAGTTATCAGCAGGGATAGATTTTCTCTAAGTGGTTCCATCTCCATGGCAGGGCAAACATCTAATTTTCAAACATCTGTTCTTCTTTTCCTCATCCTATGAATGACTCTCTCGTCCTTGGAATCCCCAGGCCTCTAGTCCATTCCTTAGCTCAGGATGGTATACAGACCTCATTTTAGGCTTCTGTCTCTGAACCTCTCATGTATGTGAGGCTTCCAGATTTACACAATGAAATTCATTTTTTTCCTGTTAATCTGTCTCATGTCAATTTAATTCTTCAACCAGCCATAAGAAGCTAGAAGGGTGGAGGGAAATTTTCCTCCTTCCTAACAGTAAGCTACAATTCCATTCTCTTCTCTGAAACACTCTTTCGGGATCTCCCCATCCCTCAGTGCCAACCAGGGTTACTTGCCTCTGGGCCTGCTGCCCAGACCATTTCCTTAGTGATGGTCCTGGGATTTCATTCACCATCATTCTCTGAGCTCCATTCACCTCTCTCTCTTAGGCTGGATCCAGTACATGTTTGCACATTTTTCAGTGTCCCCTTACATTTGGAAGTTTGCTTTGGGTATGCAATTCAAAGTGAGAAGGCTGTCTTTATTACGATATTGACAGCATTCTTCCTGAATCTGACCTACAGAGGACTTAACAAATGTTAGTAGGAAAAAATGAAATAAACCAAAGCAGGTGTAACTTACGTGCCCTTGAATGCTTTTACTCTTTATTAACTACAATACATTTCCATATTAAGCATGTTCATTCTACAGACTCACAGACATAAGAGACCAGACTTGTGGTTGCCAAAAGGAGTGCTGTGGGGAAGGGATTGGCTTGGGGTTTGGTATCAGGGCATGCAAACTACTATATATAAGATGGATAAACAATAAGTCATACTATATAGCAAAGGGAACTATATTCACTATCTTGTGATAAACCATAATGGAAAATAATATGAAAAAGAATATATGTGTGTGTGTGTATAACTGAATCACTCTGTTGCTATAGAAGAAATTAATGTATCATTGTAAATAAACTATATTTCAATAATTTTTTTTAAAGAATGTTCATTTCCGTATTCTTCACTTCCTCATGATGCTGTGACTGAGGCTAGTCTCAAGTACATTACATTAAACTTTCATCCTTTCCTTCTTAGAGGACAAACAACAAGCCATAACAACATCAAGCTACAGCGGACATAATCCATTCTTGCAGTTGTCATCCATTTAGTCAAATTAAGTATCTACTACACGCTGGATACCATTTGCAAGCACTGAAGCCTTACTCAGGAATCTCTTTCTGTACCCAGACTGGCCTTCTCATGCAGACACTGCACCTATTTTAGCTGATTCTCATTAGAATCTTTTTCAAAGCCGAGAATTGATGCTACTCTGCCTTATGGTTTAATTACTATGGAAAAAGTATTTGCTCTCACAACAAAAATACATGCAGAAATGTAGGTGAAATATCTTCCTTCACTGTTGTGGATTAAAAAGCAAATAATTGCTTTTTTTTTTTAAAACATGAGAGAAGTGTGAAAAACCTCAAATTGGTACACATGTAGTTCTTAGAATAAAAAAATATAAAGAAAAACTGCGTAAGGATGTACTACAAGATTTTTCAATTTTTCCTTCCCATCCTTTATAAGACTCAGAGAGCACGGTCTCAGAGATACCATAGAGGGGGGAGGCCACGAATGACAACTGGTCCCAAATCAGAAACATAATGCAGGAACTTGGTCTGCCATGTTGTCTGTTGGTTATTGCATATTGGTTTGATGCATGCAGAATAAAGTGCAGGTCAGCAAAACTCAGTCCAAAAAGCAACTCTTAAATAGTATGAAGGGTGAGTGTCTCTCGAAAGCATCCTCATTACCAGGCAAGAGTGAAAAAGCTCTCGCCTGGGAAACGGAGCACACCATTGGCCCCCACCCCTTTGACTTAAACTCGTGAAAAATTCCAATTAGCTCCAAGAGACACCAATGCCAACAGAGGAGGCTGAATTCTTCTATTAGGCTATGATCACCATGTTTTTATTTCATTATCAGGGTTCAATGCACGGGTACAGTTCAATCCTGACTCTCCCAAACCAATTAGGACTATGAAAACGGGAACCCTAATCCCACTGGCCACATTCATCTCTACAATGGGCTCATTATCACGAGCTCCCTCTCAATTTTACAGATTATTATAAAGACAAAAGCACCACTCCACAAAGCGCTTTGGGGATTTTAGATGGAAAGTGAGGCAGAACTACATAAAAACTCATTTATTCTACGCGCCTGGGAAACTTGACCTCCATATGACATCTAAATAAGACAAAGTTTGGTGTGACAGTTGAACCTGAGTTGAGCTAGAATACATCTGTGACTCAATCAGGAAGAAAAAGTTTGTTTATAGCAAATAAGACAAACAGGTAAACTCTTTCAGAGTACAATTCTGTTTAAAGACTCAATATTAAAACAAAGTATCTGGACTTTGCTGGAGGTCCACTGGTTAAAAATCAGCCTGCCAATACAGGGGACAGGATTCGATGCCTAGTCTAAAGAGATCCCGTATGACTCAGGGGCAACTAAATCCATGTGCCACAACAGCTGAGCCCACACGTCTAAAGGGTGTGCTCTGCAATGAGACAAGCCACAACAATGAGACGTCTGGGCACCACAGCCAACAAGTAGCCCCTACCCACCGCAGTTAGAGAAAGGCCCCCACTGCAATGAAGCCCCAGCGCAGCCAAAAAGTAACTTTAAAAAATACCCTAAAAAGTGTGCTACACATTAGGAACCATGTTAGGAAACTAGTGATTGGACCTTTCCTTAGAAAACTGAGCAATTCATTTGTGATACACTTGGGCATGATCCTATTAAAACACGAACTTTCTATGTTTCAAACATTTCTTCCTTATCGGTTGAACGGGACAGCGTTTACTAGCATTTTCCCCACAGGAAGTCAGAATGAGTGCAGGAAGAGACCTCAGGCAGACACGTAGCACTGCTCCCATTAGGGAACAGAGCCGGTGAAAATGACTTGTGATTTATTGACTGTAGAGTAAACACACAGGAACGTAGCCAGGGCTCTCTGCAGTGGTACTGGCGTTACTTGCATCTGCTGAATTAGCAGGAGTGCAGTCAGAGTCTCTAAAATGCTTGGATGGGCAAGAGACACAAACACCTCATGAGAGCAGGATTAAAGAACATCCTTTTAAGGGGCTTGTTGGGAACACCAGGTACTTTCCTTGGCTGTGGGATTCCCTCACTGGGAATGAGAGAGCCAAGGAGAGATTCTGCAGTGTTACCTGTTCCATGAGGCAGTCTCTGTACGGGTCTTTACCTAAACCGATGTTCTGGGGGCAATTTTTCCACCAATCAAGGGGTGGAGTCATTGCTGATTGGCTTAACTGAGGAGGGAGGAGGTTTCTACTGACATTGAGTTGGTGGAGCCCAGGGATGCTACTAAACTTCCTACAATCCCCCCAGTGACAAACATTATTGGGACCCAAATGTCAACAGTGCTGAGGGTCAGGAAACCCAGCCTCAATCAAACGAATGCATCCTTGATATCAATGAGCTTATTTACAAAACAGAAAGAGACCCACAGACTTAGAAAACAAACTCATGGTTCCCAAAGAGAAAAAATGTGTTTGGGGGTTAAATTACGAGTTTGAGATTAACACATACACACTAATAAACATAAAATAAACAAGGACCAACTGTTTAGCACAGGGACTCTGCTCAGTATTCTAAAATAACCTAGAAGGGCAAAGAATATGAAAAAAAAAAGGATATAAATATAAGTATACCTGAATCATTTTGCTGTAAACCTGAGATTAATACTGTAACTTAACTATATTTCAATATAAAAATAAAAAAGAAATAAAAGGTGACATCAAATCACACACACGCACACACACAAGAATGTATCGTTTACTTGTTTAATTTTAGGTCATCTAACATTTCCTTTGCGACAGATGATTTGTTACTAAAAACTATTACCTGAAGATATAAAACCTATTGGGAGACTCTGCTTCCTGTCCTCTACTCCATGAAATCGATCCACACAAATGACTGCAGATCAATACGTCCTGCATAATCCCAAGCAAGTGTAATATACAATCAGGCAGCAGGTATCAGAACTCTAAGTGATTAGGAAAAATATAATCACTATGTAGGTTTTGCTTATCGAAGATTTCTACTTTCTTTCATAATTTCCTCCGCTATGTCCCCCATCATACTTTTACTGGGTTTATTTCTCTGAGCACTGAATTGCCTGTTTCCTCTTCAGGGCACTTCAGTGAGCTGGAGAGAGGGAAGGCTGAGACCATAATCTCCTTCTATCGCTTGATGAGGAAGAAAACCCGACAGGTGTAACTCTTGCCGTCTCTCCTCTTCATATGATTTTTGGATTTCCCCTTTCTACACATATAACAATCTTATTGTACATGTGTCTTTTATTGTCAGCCAGCTCCAACCTTTTGTGAAAGTCGGCAGGGTATAAATTACAAATAAATAAATGCCACACAGAAGAACCCTTTTCTACATGCATCACGTGCATATAGCAGGCTTCCCAGAGCCTTCATCAATGAGCTGCCACCAGTCACTGTTGTTAAAATGATTTCTTACAACTGAGACGCATTATCATGTTTTCCAAGCAGGCAAGGCAGTGACTTATTATAACTTCTGCTTGACTCCATTAAGAGCTGAACCGCCACAGTGCTGGAGGGGGTTTCTGGGTACGGGGGTAGACCCTGGAAGGTAAAGTGGAAGCCACACACTTCACGAGTTCAGATGACACGTGCATCCCTTTCAAAGTCATAATATTTTGTTGTGTATGGATGTGGTAGGTGATAGCAGCTGAAGTATCACTCTGTAGCTGCCTCTTGGGAACCCAAAGGACATACCTATGTGTAAATACTAGCAATGTGATACCCTGGGACTGAGGCAGGGAGGGGAGAGTTTGGAGGATGAAGAGAATGAGGGTATACACTCCCCACAATGGGATGTAGATTCTGGTGCCAAAGGACAGCAGTTCAAAAATAAAGCCCTATTGGATGCTTCTAAGAAGCCTGTACCTGTTTTGTACAACTCTGCAGAAACCTTCCCAGGTGGTTAATAACCTGCTTGCCAATGCAGGATCCTCCTGGGTTGGGAGGATCCCTTAGAGAAAGAAATGGCAACCGCCTCCAAGTATTCCTGCCTGGAAAATCCCATGGACACACAGCCTGGTGGGCTACAGTCCTTGGGTTCACAAAGAGTCAGACACAACTGAAGAGACTTAGCATGAAAAAAGACCCATGGTGGGGGGCGGAAAATAAGAATTTTCCCTTTATTTACTATATAACTGCACAGAAGTCACTTCAAAATCAATGTAAGCTATCATATCACCTGTTTTTTTGTTTTTCCTGAATCGGTATGTGTAACCTTTCAAAACGAAATAACTTGTCACTATGTACCCTGGAACTCAGTATTATTCTTCTAATGCTCTTAATTCTCTAAATAGATCCATTCAGGTCACTCAAGACCTCGGAAATGACTTCACACAGCTCTCCCAGGAGCTCCCTAGCCCGCGCCAGAGGACCTGGGGATGGAGGGCTTTGTCACTTCAGCATCCCCATCAGTAGGGATGTGTTTTGCAGAGTCTCTGTGCTGTAACCTTTGCTACTCCTTCGTGTATAGCCTTGTTTATTTACAGTTTAACACAGATGGAAAAATAAGCAAATTTTTTGGTTCTTGGGCAAAATAAACACCACGCTTACAGGCCTTGCTTGAACGGAAATTCTCTGTGATTCTGGAAAAATGTTTAAAATCACGACATAAATAAAATGGCTGATTTGTTTTGTTATTTTAATCTCATTTATGAGTTTACAGTGGCAAAGAATTTGCTTGTCAATGCAGGAGGCACAGGAGACGCAGGCTTATTCCCTGAATTGGGAATATCCCTGCAGAAGGAAATGGCAACCTACTCCAGTATTCTTGCCTGGAAAATTCCCTGGACAGAGGAGCCTGGCAGACTACAGTCTCAAAGAGTTGGACACAATCAAAGCAACTTAGCATGCATGCATGAGCTTATAAGCCATTTTCCAAATAATCTTGACTTTAAAATGTTAATAATAACAGGGAGACAGATATATTATCTGGGCTGAGATTCCAGAAACCTTAAGATCACAAAAGTCAATGAATGAGTGGCATAGTTAAAATAAAATGCTAATTTTTTGTTTTTTAATTACTAAACCTGTGTTTTCTGTACATTCCAGTGGATAACTGGTTTGGACCAACCACCAGGCTTTGATCCGGCTTCTTATTAAGAATCTACCTTCCACCTGACCGTTTTTAAGGATTCCCACCCATGGGTCAGTGACCTCGTGCCTAACTCAGCTCTATGACATCACTGCCTGGACTCACTGCTATGGACCTCCACGTAACAAATATGTACTGAACACCAGAAAATACAGGTCTAGTCATTTTAGACTAGATATTTTAAAGGCTACACCTGGGATCAAAACAGAAAATAATTCCCATCTCAAGAAACAAAAAGAGGGTAAAATAAATTGCTCGGTATTGGACCAGAAGGTGCATGTTGAATAATGTAGACCCAAAATTACCGATTGTGGTTTAAAAAAAAAACAAAACTGTAAATCAGAAAATAGTGGGACACAGGGGACCACCAACAAGGAAGGATTTAGATTTTAAACCTGGCAGCTAGTTAACAAGCATATAATGCCTGGCATGCTGCAGTCCATGGGGTTGCAAAGAATCAGGCATGACGTAGTGACTGAACAACAAGAAGGCTAGCCTATTGATTTATCTAAACACTGAAATTGTGATTCCAACATTTTGCACACTGAGTCATATCCCCAGGGGAGCAGAGAATATCACAGAATAATGCAGGAGACAGGGCTTCAGGCTCTAGAGTTAATGGCGCTGTTGAAGGGAGGTGGAGAGCCCTACAGAAGAGACCTCAGTCACACTGACTCGGTGAAAATTAACTGGGACCCAGGCTATCTGAACTGCAAGTTGGTAGATGAGAAACAGACTCTCTTCTACAAGGAAGGAGCCAATTATTAAAGCTAGAGTCCACTGGTGCAGCCTCTGTGGGAAATAGCATGGAGCTTTCTCAAAACAGAAAAAACAGTTTCCCATTTGGAAACCACCATACAACCCCACGATGCCACCCTTGAATGTATATATTCTAAAAACCCCAAAACACGACTTTGAAATGATACATGCTCCCCTATGTTCATGGCAGCATTATTTGCAATACTAAGATATGGAAGTGACCTAAGTGCCTACCTACAGATGGATAAAGAGGATGAGATATATATATACACACACATATACCATGGAATACTGTTCAGCCGTAAAACAGAACTTTGCCACCTGCAGCAACATGAATGGACTTGGAGGGCATGATGCTAAATGAAATTAGAGAAAGAATACTGTACAGCATCACTTACATGTGGAATCTGAAATATACAGCCAACTAGTGGATACAACAAACAGAAGCAGACTCACAGATACACAGAACAACCTAGTCAGGGTGGGGGTGGGGCCAAGGGATGGGGGAGTGGAAGGCCCAACCTACTGGGTGTGTAAGACAGGCTCAGTGATATACTGTACAACATGAGGGATCTAGACAATACTTTGTCATAGCTACAAATGGAAAGCAACCTTTAAAAGTTGCATATAAAAAAAATCTAGAGTGCATACAAAGGGGGTGAGAGTCCATCAACAGGCAGTTTGTAGAGATGTGGGATGCCAATGGCAAGTTTTGGACAGGAAAAGGGGTTCTAAAAGAATCCCAATCTGTGGCTGAGAACTGGAGCAAGTGAGGATCCACACACCTGGGGGGAGAGGGTGAGTCAGCCTACACCTATGTGAGCCCTTCTGCCCTGAAGGTGGTCACATGTGGGAGGAACAGGGCGCCCACCATGAATCTGAGGACCCCGGCATAAACTTGGGGTGTGACCTTGGGTTGACCTTGTACGCTGTCCTGCAGTGGACCAGACAGCAAAGAGGAGCAAGCCCTGGCTTCAGGGATGTGACCTTCAGAGAAGAATTTCACGTCTCCTCCTTTCTCTGAATGTGACAGAGACCACGACGGCCAGCTGGTTCTCTGATCTCAGATAAAGGTCACCTGGACCAGAGGACAACTAGATGGATCTGAAGGCAAACGACACTCAGCCTTCATAACCCCTGAGGTCAGAAGGAAAAGATTTCTATGTCATTCCACAAAGTGGACAAAATGCAATAGCTGGTCTTTTAGCTCCAAGTTATGAAGGGAATCAACACCATGTTAGAAACTTGTTTCCCAAAAGATGTAGGCACTCCTTACATTTTAAGAAGAAAGCATTAGTGGAAAAAGAGAGTGAATTTCACTGCAAATAGGGGAAACAGGAAACTTCTCTGTCCACAATGAATGCAGATCCAAGGCAGGGTTACAGATTTACTGCTGGTTTCATCTCGGGGTCAGTAGTCTGGTTATAACAAGGTCTTGGTTTTAAGTGCAAGGAGATCCTGATTGTTCTGTGGCAATGTAGTTGATTTCTGTGCTTGAGCCTGGGAAGAGTGGCCAGGCTCTATTAGCCTGATGGAAAAGTGCATGCAAGCCTCTTCAGTCGTGTCCAACTCACTGTGATCCTCTGGACTGTAGCCCGTCAGGCTTCTCTGTCCATGGGATTCTCCAGGCAAGAATACTGGAGTGGGTCGCCATGCCCTCCTCCTAGGTAGGATCTTCTCCACCTAGAGATCAAATCCACATCTCCCTGTCTCCTGCATTGGCAGGCAGGTTCTTTACCACCAGCACCACTTGGGAATAGGGGGTGACATCAGACATGTGCTGAGTGCAAATGCCTACCTGGCCCCGAGTTAGGAACTCATCTTGTCCTTGGAGAATTGGATAAATAATGCAAAAAAATTCTTTTTCTGGTTAATTTAAAATAATATTAAATAGGAAAAGAAGTTAGTCATGTTAAAATATGCTCAGAAAAAAGTACAAGAATGAGGGGCTATAGATCTCAAAACTGTCAAAACTATTACCTAATCCCTGTACTTCATCTTATAAGCTCAGACCTAAAGGTGATCGTCATCAATATCCTCCTACTACTATAGGTGAAGATGGGACCAGAAGCCATGAACTTAGTTTTCTGAATGTTGAGCTTTATGCTGACTTTTCACTCTCCTTTCACTTTCATCAAGAGGCTTTTTGGTTCTTCTTCACTTTCTGCCATAAGGGTGGTGTCATCTGCATATCTGAGGTTATTGATATTTCTCCCAGTAATCTTGATTCCAGCTTGTGCTTCTTCCAGCCCAGCGTTTCTCATGATGTACTCTGCATATAAGTTAAATAAGCAGGGTGACAATATACAGCCTTGATGTACTCCTTTACCTATTTGGAACCAGTCTGTTTTTCCATGTCCAGTTCTAGATGGGGAAACAGTGGAAACAGTGTCAGACTTTGTTTCTGGGGGCTCCAAAATCACTGCAGATGGTGACTGCAGCCATGAAATTAAAAGACGCTTGCTCCTTGGAAGAAAAGTTATGACCAACCTAGATAGCATATTCAAAAGTGGTGACAATATACAGCCTTGACATACTCCTTTTCCTATTTGGAACTAGTCTGTTGTTCCTTGCCCAGTTCTAACTGTTGCTTCATGATCTGCACACAGGTTTCTCGAGAGGCAAGTCAGGTGGTGTGAAGTTCCCATCTCTTTCAAATTTTCCACAGTTTATTGTGATCCACACAGTCAAAGGCTTTGGCAGTCAATAAAGCAGATGTTTTTCTGGAACTCTCTTGTTTTTTTCCATGATGCAGCAGATGTTGGCAATTTGATCTTTGGTTCCGCTGCCTTTTCTAAAACCATCTTGAACATCTGAAAGTTCACGGTTCACATATGGCTGAAGCCTGGCTTGGAGAATTTTGAGCATTACTTTACTAGTGTGTGAGATGAGTGCAATTATGCGGTAGTTTGAGCATTCTTTGGTATTGCCTTTATTTGGGATTGGAATGAAAACTGATCTTTTCCAGTCTGTGGCCACTGCTGAGTTTTCCAAATTTGCTGGCATATTGAGTGCAGCCCTTTCACAGCATCATCTTTCAGGATTTGAAATAGCTCCACTGGAATTCCATCACCTCCACTAGCTTTGTTCATAGTCCAAGTGGGCTTTCTAAGGCCCACCTGACTTCATATTCCAGGATGTCTGGCTAGCTGTACCTAAATTATGTTTAAATAATTCTTAAGTAAAATTCAAATGCTAGGATTGCCTGTTCCTAGGTCTTAGACAAATGGTAGCCTGTGGCCTGAAAATGCCATATACAATAACTTTTCCTCACAGATCCCCTCTCATACAATTTGACTTAAAACTCAACTCTTCCTCATTAGCCTTTCGACCTTAGGCAGGTTACTTACAACCTGTAAAATAGGAGTAATTGTACAATCTATAAAATTCTCTAAAGTTAAAGAGATATGGTATTCAACTGTTTTTAACAAAATGCCTTGTAGGTTCGTAGTAAGTGGTCCTTAAACGCTATTATTAATAACACTATATTAGAAAAAAGGTTGCCAGGATCTTGCATGGACAAGTTTGTTGTCTCATTAACAAGACATATGCAAACTTTGTGGATTTTGAGGAGGGACAGTTTAAGTCTTGAAATACAAGATAACATAATGTTGATAGATGTAAACATTTCTCTATGTACTAAAATTATGCTGTTCCTCTTTAAAGGCTGCCTGCATTTTACACAATTGAAAAAAAAATTTTTTTCTGAAGGTTCCTGTTTCATGAGCGCTGCAAAGGTCCAAAGAGAAGTTTCAAGGGGTAACATTCTGATTCAGAGAAGCACAGGAAAGCAACTCTCATTCTTGGTGAGAAAACCGCTAGCACAGCATTACTAATTATTGACAAATAGCAGAAGTTTGATTTGCTGTCTTCCTAACCCCATTTTGCATAGTTTGCGCTCCTTTATGGGCCTTTCTCCTCTCTGTGCTCTTGTGCACTCTGAATATCTCCCTCTTTCTCACTTTCTCCCTCTCCTTCTGTCTCCTCGCCTTCCCTCTCCCTCCTCTTGCTCTCTGGAGCGAGTGGCAGCTGCTCCACAAACTCCAAACTCTGTCTTTCTCAACCCCTATGGATTTGATCATCTCATTATTGAAATTCAGTGTCTTTTGTTCACATCTAAGGCAGATATTAGCATTTTTATTGAAAACCGAAGTAATTCACTTACTCTGTGAAATCTCTGCTGCTGTAAATGACAGAAGAGACCCTCTCGCCAAGTGCAGTCATTTCAGAGGTTTTATTATATTCAAGAAGGAAAAGGTCCAGGTTAAGATGAAGTTAACAGATTTGCTGAAGGGCATGTTTCTACACACAAGAAAGTGTTTTTCTTTCTAACACATTTCTTTCCTGAACTCTGTGATCTCACTCTACAGAGCTGCCTGTCATAAGATGAAACTCCAGATCTAAATTCTTGGTGGTGCCTTGGAGCAAGAGTTTTAGGGTTCCAAACCAGAAAGTCACCCTTTATGTACAATGCTCAAGGCAATGATCAATATTCTACTTCCTTCAGCTGGATATTTTTCTGAGCCCAGGGATAGTCAGGGAAACCATACTCCAGGTTCATTGTCAAAATCAAAGGGCCCCATCACAGGGTATTTGTGAGTCTCTGGGAGCACCCAAATCCTCTCTGCATGGCTCCCACCTTTCAAGAGGCTCCACAGATTTCCCTGCTCTGAATTAAATAGTGACAAAGGCATCCTCAGGACCGTCGCTAACTTAAGGGGTGTCAAGCTTGATGAAACGAACCTTGACACATGGGGGGCCCTTAGATATGAGGCCTATCTCAGGGACCTCCACTTCAGACCAGCTAAGGTAACTTAAAACACCTTAAGACCTTCCTCCTCTTCTCAATAGCTTTCCTAGTCTAGTAAGCAGACTGAACTGGAATTCAGGAAACTCAGGTTCTAACATGCCAGATCACTGCTTGGCTTTGCACTGTCCATCTTCTGAAGTTCAAGGTTCTCAGTGGAAATATAATGACTATAAAAAAGGAACATATACAACAATCACCAGATAGTGTTTGTCTAGTCCTAAGTATGAGCCATTCTTTCTTGTATCTTTGTATAACTTATATGTCTTGATTACCAAACCAATCTATTTGAGTGCTTACAAAGAACAAATAAGACAATACATAAGAAAACTTCTGATAAAATGCAAATACCATATGAGATTTTTCAGTCCACACTCCAAAGCCCTATTTAGGATTCAAAAAGTACTTCAGAGCCAGGAGATCAGCCCAGAGTCTCCTCATGATACCCACCAGGCATATCCATGCACCCAGAAATACCAGCAGAGGTTGTGAGCCCCACCACAGGGAAAACAGGCAAAGTTCTTGTCCGATGCCTAATATAGAGGTGGATGATGCTGATGGTCTAGGAAGAAATTACGAAAAGAGAGGAGTTAGGGATATGATCAGAATACATAGTCCATTCTTTCTCTTATCTTTTGTAATCCCTACAGACCATTATACATCTTAATCCTGGTCTCTGGAGTTATGAAGATAAGACTTGGCAGCTATGTCAATCCCAACTATCCAATTCATCCCACCCTCTCCCCATGTCCACATCACTGTTCTCTACATCTGTGTCTGTGTTCTTGCCCTGCAAATAGGCTTCTCTGTACCATTTTTTAAGACTCCACATATAAGCATTAATAGATGGTATTTGTTTTCCTCTGACTTACTTCTCTCTATGTGACAGTCTCTAGGTCCATTCATATCTCTACAAATGACCTAGATGAGTGGGACTGGAAAGAAGGGTGGAGGGGGGGTGTCCAAGAGGGAGGGGATATATGTATCCTTATAGCTGATTCACTTCATTGTCCAGCAGAAACTAACACAATATTGTAAAGCAACTATACCCCAACTAAAAAAAAAAATAGACTTAACAGATAATTTTCCTCCAACTTAGGTTCCTGGACTCAGATAGAATACATATACATTTGATTTTTCTATAAGATGTGACTCTAATCTGAAAATAAAGGCAAGTTAGAAGATGTGGGAGATCCAGGAAACAGAAGATCAGACTTTTCTTAAGGGAAATCTACCAAACATGCAGAAGATGGAGACTTCAATATCGAGTTCATGCTTTAAAGATGCTTAGTCCTGTAATAAGACTTAATGAAAGATTAGTCCTTGAATGGAAACTATTTCCCTCGCAACTCAGAGCATCTGTGTTTATTTAACGACTTTGCTGATTAAAAAACATCTCAGAAGAGACCACATCTCTTGCTCGGTTTCCTTTCATTACCAGAGGTGTACATACCAACCCTAATGAAGCAATCTATAACTTTGATGGTCCCCAGGACCCTTGACTCTCTATGTACAAACCTGCATTCTTTATGTCTCTTATCCCTCTCATACCTTCCACTTTGGATCACCACAAACCTTATTGAGTGCTTTATCATACCTCCAACAGGCCAAATGAAAAAATTAAAATAGGAAAAATAATTAACTTCTTTCTCAGTTTCATATTTTCAAATGTAGTCATCAGATCCTCATACTCTAAATTCCAAAATACACTTTGATTTCACATCCGCTTTTCTTCATCACACTACTACTATTTTAGTGAAGATGGCAATCATTCCTGACTGCTTATTGGAATCTAAGCTGCCATGCTACATAAACTGCACTATGAATTTTTGTATCATTGAGAAAGAAAGTAAAAGCTTCAGGTTAATCTAAAACATGCCACCAATGGTAAGATAAGTGCAGGCTTCAGAAATAATAAAATGTGGGGAAAAGAATATATTATAGAACTAGCAAACTGCAGTAGATTGTCACCTCCTAATGTCTCTCCTTTCAGTCATTCCTGCCCTCCATTCCATTCACATTCCATCTAGAATGTTTCTCTAATCACAGGATCACGGTGCTTTCTTGCTTAACACCTTCAAATTATTCTTTCTACATACAGGATAAGGTCTGACAACTTTCATGCATTATAAAAAGCTCTACTGATTTCTCCATTTCTCAGCACTCTTCTCTAAATACCAGCCATGCAGAGCCAGTTACAGATTCTGAAAACAAAGTTCTGTCCAAACTTCACATTTTGCACATACTCTTCCTTCTACGGAAATGATCTTCTAAACCCTTCTAACTCAACCTTCAGGTCTCAGCCAGCTCAAATGTCATTTCCTCCTGATGCTACTTCTGACTTCCAGAACAAGTCTGGGTATCTCTTCTGTGTTCCCAAAGCATCCCGTGTTTAACACACATCACACCCATAGAATCTGCCTCTTTATCTCTCTGTCTCTCCAGAGAATTCTTGCAATCAGGGATTGTGTCCTCTACCGTGACACATCCCTAGCACCTCACACGTGCCTGACACCTACATATTTGTTCAAATTGATAACACATGAGGAACAAGTGAGAGGTTACCAGCCAAACAATTACACCAGCCATAGGATTTTTCTTCAAAAAATTCAAGTTGCTTAGATGTCTACTACCTGAATCAAATATCAAATCTCTACCAAAAGTTTCTCATTGATGAGGACTTCCTTGATGGTCAAGGGAAGATGGTCAAGGGTTAAGATTTCACACACCCAAGGCAGGGAGCATAGATTTGATCACTGGTTGGGGAACTAAGATTCAACCTGCCACATGGCATGGGAAATAAAAGTTTCTCATCAATGGATTAAATACACTGTGAATTCCAATCATATGTCCAGCTAGAGTTAGATCTTGTTGTGTTTTTAGGGAGACCATCCTGGTGCTGGAGAGAGAAAACTAAAAAATTAGGATGCTAGCTTCAAAAGAAAACAGAAAACAGCAATACAGGAAAATGTAGAAGAGCCTGGTTTATGTGGCAGATACACTCATTATTAGAACTGATCATAGAAGGATTCATTGAGGAAGACAATAACTCTTGTGCAGTCTCTAGAATGAAGTGGACAACTCACACTGATCACATTTAGGAGGAACTCTTGTGGGCTACAAAAAGGAGGCCCAGCTGTCATTTTATTCAGTTTATACTATCTTGGTGGATTAAACCAATCTTTCTCAAAGGGATTAGAATCATAGATTTTGGGAAATGTCTGTGTTAGTCACTCAGCTAGTAGCCCTTTGCTACCCATGGACTATAGCTCACCAAGCTTCTCTGTCCATGGGATTTTCCAGGCAAAATACTGGAGTGGGTTGCTACTCATCCAACTCTTTGTGACCCCATGGATTGCAGTCTACCAGGATCCTCTGTCCATGGGATTTTCCAGACAAGAGTACTAGAGTGGGTTGCCATTTCCTACTCCAGGGGATCTTCCCAACCCAGGAATCAAACCCACGTCTCCTGGTCTCCTGCATTGGCAGGCGGATTCTTTACCATTGAGCTACCTGGGAAGTCCAACTTGAGATGAATCTATTAAATTCTTAAGCAGGTTCATTCTTCTCCCTTCTCACTCTAACATAGATTTTCTATTCCTCCTGTATTATTTTGCTATTTAGTTTAGGAAAAAACCTACATAAATCCTGGGAAGTCTAAGGATGATTATTCTGAAAGTAGAGAATTTAAGCAACACTCCACAGAAATATCTGCAGCCAGCACTTGCCTGCTTCAGCCAATGTCAGCAACCCATCAATTTCTCCTACAAAAGTCACAGTGACCTGCAATTGAAGAGTCACTTTGCACCACTTAATCAAAATGACAAGCATGTCCTTGATGACATGATGTTAGAATGGTTAGCCATGGGTTTGCTGAGGTGACAACCTATGGGTCTAATTGAAATGGCAATTTCCCCTCAAAGAGCTTTTAAATGCTGTTTTTATCTCTGTCTCCATGTTTCTCAATGTTTTCCTTAATGACAACACTTGAGTTACTAATATAAAATTCTATCTTACTTTGTCAAGCTCATTGCTTACTAGAAAACAGTTACCATGAACTCAGAACTGGGCCCACCATCACCCTGGAGCCTGAGATAGTGAGTAAAAGTTAGATAGGAGACTGTGGCTGGGATAATCAGCAGGTGTGTAGGTGATAAAAGGATTCAGTTTAGTTCAGTTCAGTCGCTCAGTCATGTCCAACTCTTTGCAACCCCATGGACTGAAGCATCCCAGTCTTTCCTGTCTATCACCAACTCCCAAAGCTCACTCAAACTCATATTCATTGAGTCGGTGATGCCATCCAGCCATCTCATGCTCTGTCGTCCCTTTACCTCCCGCTTTCAATCTTTCCCAGCGTCAGGGCCTTTTCTAGTGAGTCAGTTCTTCACATCAGGTGGCCAAGTACTGGAGCTTCAGCTTCAGCATCAATCCTTCCAAAAAATATTCAGGACTGTTTTCCTTTAGGATGGACTGGTTGAACCTCCTTGCTGTCCAAGGGACTCTCAAAAGTCTTCCCCAACACCACAGGTCAAAAGCATGAATCTTTCAGCACTCAGCTTTCTTTATACTCCAACTCTCACATCCATACATGACCACTGGAAAAACCATAGCCTTGACCAGACAGACCTTTGTTGGCAAAGTAATGTCTCTGCTTTTGAATATACTGTCTAGGTTGGTCATAACTTTTCTTCCAAGGAGCAAGCGTCTTTGAATTTCATGGCTGCAATCACCATCTACAATGATTTTGGAGCCCCCAAAAATAAAGTCTGACACTGTTTCCACTGTTTCCCCATCTATTTGCCATGAAGTCATGGGACCAGATGCCATGATCTTAGTTTTCTGAATGTTGAGTTTTAAGCCACTTTTTCACTCTCTTCCTTCACTTTCATCAAGAGGCTCTTTAGTTCTTCTTTGCTTTCTGCCATAAAGTTGGTGTCATCTCCACATCTGAGGTTACTGATATTTCTCCCAGCAGTCTTTTCTGTCACGGTGGCTAACATGTCATCTTTGTGGATATACCTCTAGTTTTCATTCCAATCCCAAAGAAAGGCAATGCCAAAGAATGCTCGAACTACCGCACAATTGCATTCATCTCACACACTAGTAAAGTACTGCTTAAAATTCTCCAAGCCAGGCTTCAGTAATATGTGAACTGTGAACTTCCAGATATTCAAGCTGGTTTTAGAAAAGGTAGATGAACCAGAGATCAAATTGCCAACATACACTGGATCATGGAAAAAGCAAGAGAGTTCCAGAAAAACATCTATTTCTGCTTTGTTGACTATGCCAAAGCCTTTGACTGTGTGGATCACAAAAAACTGTGGAAAATTCTGAAAGAAGTGGGAGTACCAGACCACCTGACCTGACTCTTGAGAAACCTGGATGTAGATCAGGAAGCAACAGTTAGAACTGGACATGGAACAACAGACTAGACTGGTTCCAGATAGGAAAAGGAGTACATCAAGGCTATATATTGTCACCCTGCTTATTTAACTTATATGCAGAGTACATCATGAGAAATGCTGGGCTGGATGAAGCACAAGCTGGAATCAAGATTGCCAATCACTCTCACGGATGTGAGAGTTGGATTGTGAAGAAAGCTGAGCACCAAAGAATTGATGCTTTTGAACTGTGGTGTTGGAGAAGACTCTTGAGAGTCCCTTGGACTGCAAGGAGATCCAACCAGTCCATTCTGAAGGAGATCAGTTCTGGGTGTTCATTTGTAAGACTGATGTTGAAGCTGAAACTCCAATACTTTGGCCACTTGATGCAAAGAGCTGACTCATTGGAAAAGACCCTGATGCTGGGAAAGATTGAGGGCAGGAGGAGAAAGGGACAACAGAGAATGAGATGGCTGGATGGCATCACCGACGCAATGGACATGGGTTTGGGTGGACTCCGGGAGCTGGTGATGGACAGGGAGGCCTGGGGTGCTGCGGTTCATGGGGTCACAAAGAGTTGGACACAACTGAGCAACTGAACTGAACTGATGCATCATTTCTACAAGAATTATTTTTAACAGAATATCCACTCCTGTGGTCCTTAGCATCAACCTCTCATCATTATCAATAACTACATATTCTTCAGTAGACTTAATTTTATATTTGTTTTTTAATAACCCTATCTTCTGACCTCATTGCCTCTTGAAGCTGTTTCAATATTCTCACAATACCATCTTGATAGCTAATATATCAACTATAGACTCTTACCCTGTCCGTTTGACATCTTCTCTCCCTCTTGTACTCAAATTTTGTGATCAGTTATTATAATCACTTCTTTGTATACACTGAGAAACCTTTATCTTCAAACAGATTTGTTGGTGATATATTGCAATTCCTTTCAACTTTCATCTGTCTGAAAATGTGTTTATTTCATCTTTATTTCCAAGAAACTATCTACTGGATATAAAATCACAGTTTGAATAATTTTTACTTTGAAGGTGTTTTTAGTGTCGTATGGCTTGTAATAGTCAACAGTAATTCCTTGTTTTACTATATGTAATGTGGGTTTTTTCCCCTTACCTTCATCATTACTTTTCTTCTTTTGATTTTGGTATTCCTTGGTGTGGTTCTCTATGTGTTATCCTTGTAGTTCCTTGATATTAAATCAGTCAGTTTATAATTTTCATCAAATTTGGAAATTTTTAAGCCTTTTTTTATTCAAACATTTTTGGCTCCCCACCCCTCCACTCTCCTCCCATTCTGAGATTCCACTGACTCATATTCTAATCTGCTTTATTTGTCACATAGGTCACTGAGGTTCACTGAACTTTTTTCCCCAGATTATTTTACTCTCCATAATTCACTCTGGATAATATATAGTATATATCACAATGTCATCAAGTTCACTGATAGTTTTACCTACAGTGTTTACCTCTTTTAATCCAAGCCAGTGAATTTTTCATATATGATACTGTATTTTTTAGCTCTGTGATTTCCATTTGGGTCCTTTTTCTATTTCTTTCATAATTTAATAGTTTCCTTCAAAGCCCATCTATTTTTAAAAGTCTTAGTCTATCTATATTTTATTTACATCTCTAGTATTTCTGTGTCTGTTTGTAGATTTGACTTTTTACTCCTGACGTGATGTAATATATCACAGTTTCTTGTGCCCCCTATTTTTTTTTGGTGTGTTTATTATATTCTGGACATTTTGAAGGTTATGCTTGAGTGTCAAATTTTGTCTTCATTCCTAAAAAGGTCTGAACATTTTTTTGTCAAGTAGTTAATTTACTTGTGAATCAGCTTGATTATTTTGAGGTTCTTTTTAAGTTCTGCTAGGGTGGTTTTAGTTTAGACCTACCACTAAGACATGAGCTTTCTCGGGTCTTTATTGAATGTTCCAGGTGTTCATTGAAGTCTCTCTTCTTCAACTAACTGGAACCGAATGTCTTCCATCATGACATAATCTATGAGAACTGCAACTTAGAGCTTTCTATCTGCTCCTTTTCTAGCATTGTTTATGGCAGAATATTCAGCAACAGAATAAAAACAATCTCTAATCCTTTCTTGAGTTATTTTTCTGCTAGTTTCCCTAAAAATGCCAGCCACCTCCACCTCCCTCAGCTCTTCAATCTTTCTCTTCTCAGCTCACAGAGAAACTGCAGTGTTATGGTTGGGTCCCTTCCCTTCCCAGGTGACACTAGCCATCCTCTACATAGAAAATCCTAAAGACTCCACCAGAAAACTACTAGAGCTAATCAATGAATATAGTAAAGTTGCACGATGTAAAATAAACACTCAGAAATCCCTTGCATTCCTATACACTAATGAGAAAGTAGAAAAAGAAGTTAAGAAAACAATTCCATTCACCATTGCAATGAAAAGAATAAAATACTTAGGAATATACCTACCTAAAGAAACTAAAGACATATATATTGAAAACTATAAAATACTGATGAAAGAAATCAAAGAGGACACTAATAGATGGAGAAATATACCATGTTCATGGATTGTAAGAGTCAATATAGTGAAAATGAGTATAGTAATGTAATCCCTATCAAGCTACCAGCAGTATTTTTCACAGAACTAGAAAAAATAATTTCAAGATTTGTATGGAAATACAATAAAACCTCGAATAGCAAAAGCAATCTTGAGAGAGAAGAATGGAACTGGAGGAATCAACCTGCCTGACTTCAGGCTCTACTACAAAGCCACAGTAATCAAGAGAGTATGGTACTGGCACAAAGACAGAAAGATAGATCAATGGAACAAAACAGAAAGCCCAGAGATAAATCCACACACCTATGGACACCTTATCTTTGACAAAGGAGGCAAGAATATCCAATGGAGTAAAGACAGTCTCTTTAACAAGTGGTGCTGGGAAAACTGGTCAACCACTTGT
>SJYC01120982.1:0-26301 GCA_006408675.1 Madoqua kirkii
AGAGAGCCAGACCATTCTCAATGCAGTTAGCCGCCATGATATTCCTGGCTTGATGACAAAGAAACCTGTTGCTTCTTAGGAGTGGATAAACCTTAGCTTTGGGTTTTCCTCTGCTCCTTGTATAACCAGTCTGCGTGACTCAGCTGGTGTCAGAAAGAAAGTAAACTATCCCTGAGTTAGCCTTATTTTATGAGATCAGGACTGTTCAGATTTAAAAGAGGGCCTATTTATCTCTGATCATATACTGATCAAAGTAATTGCAAGTGGGGCGGGGGTGGGGGGAGAGTACGCATCAATGAATGCAAGAGTGTTTGTAGATGTTCCAAGTTGCTGAAAGTGCTTTACCACTAATTCCAATATCTTAACAACCTTTCCTGTAAGTAAAGTCCAGTATAAAACATCCAGAGTTCATCTGCTGTCATGAAGGCAATACATTACATTTATTTCATTGGATTCATCAAATTCAATCCAGAAAATAAAGGACAAAATTAAAGCCTTTTCCATATGTAAGTATCTATTTATAATTGTTCAGTCGTGTTTGACTCTTTACGGTCCCATGGACACCAGGGTTCCCATCCTTCACTATCTTCCCGAGTTTATTTTCTCCAAGGTAAAATTTCAAGAAAGTTGCCAAGTAAGAAAGGATTTAAATAATCCAATAAGAAATGGAAATAAAAATCTAGTGATGATCCCCAAATTATAAAAGGATCTACATATCATATAGATAACCTCATTTATAATGATCTCAACACTTTCATGACTTTGAAGAAATAATAGTTGTGTGCTAAAAAATCTGTACGTACTTTTGTGAAACTAGGGCTTCCCTGGTGGCTCAGTGGCGAAGAATCTGCCCACAATGCGGGAGACCCGGGTTCAATCCCTGGATCAGGAAGATCCCCTGGAGAAGGAAATGACAACCCACTCCAGTATTCTTGCCTGGAAAATCCTATGGACAGAGGAGCTTGACAGGCTACAGAGTCACATATGAATGAGCTACCTATGCTTTCACCGTTTTTGCATGAAACTAAAGCATATCCCTTCCTAATTATGAGATGACAGAGTGATTTTATAAGTGCCCATATTTAAGCACTTATCCACTCTGATTCAAAACAACAGAAAATATGACCACCATTATTTAAGGGAAAAATAGGCTTTTTGTAGAAACAGTACTAGGAATTTGAAACAAAAGTGGCAAACACCAAAGGCAAGTGGATCGAAGCTTTGGATGTCAACTATAGCCTGGATCTTTGCAGCAAGCAAACCCACAAGAATATCCACAGAAAGGGGGTGGCCCCAGTCTGGAATCTGACCATGTTTGAATTCTGAGGTTGATTTCCTCATCTGTGTAAACAGGGGTTGGACAAGTCTAGATTATCATTGTGATTCTCTCCAGATTTAACAATCACTAATTCTATGATTCTATACACTGAAATTTCCTAGAAGGGGCCACCTGAGGAGAAAGCTCTAATTATTAAATCATCAGGAATGAGTCTCATACTGTGATACAGCAGTAAGCCAGCTCCTCATAGTGCCTGTGATACCAAGCTTGTTTTTTTTCCCCTTCATAAACCTCACTTCTGTGTGAACCCATAAAACTGATCACCCTAGGTTATACAGGACCTAGTCATTTGGTATCTAATCCATTTCTGAAAGCATTAAGTTCTGAGTGCTTTTAAAAAAGACAGTTGTTTGCTGAGTTGTAAAGTTTCTAAAGTGCAATATCAGGGAAAAGGAAAGAAAGGAGGACAGAGATATTTCTCTAAGATACACATGCAAGACTTCCCTGGAGGTCCAGTATAAAGAATCCACCTGCCAGTGCAGGGGGCAAGGGTTCAATCCCTGGTCCGGGTAGACTTCACACACCTTGGGAAAACTAAGCCTGGCCACCACAACCGAGTCTGTGCTTTAGAGCCTTCAAGCTGCAATACCGATCTGCTCACCTAGAGCCTGTCCTCCGCAACAAGAGAAGCCACCATATTGAAAAGCCTGCACATTCCAGCTAGAGGAGCCCTCACGCACAGCAACTGGAGAAAGCGTGCATTTAGCAATGGAGACCCAGCACAGCTAAAAGCTCTGTATAGGTACATACACACACACACTTATATACATGCACACTTCGCACACTGACGTCTTGGAAATCTGGTTATGTTTATAGATGATAACTTCTTATGATTAAAAAGTAGCCTTTGCTAGTGGCATATAAAGTGATGGTTCTGCTTACAATCGACGGTGTCTTAAAGTCTATGAAATACAGTGTTGTCTGTCACCTGGACACCAAACTCACACCTTTCTTCCTACGACAACAACAAAAGACACTGCAGTCAGTACAAAAACAGCGAAAAAAGAACCACCCACCCCCCTTGTTTTCTGAATACAGTGTTATCAACTGGAGAATGGCATTTGGAATTTCTTGCCATGATGACTATTTCAAGATCCTGGGTTTCCTTCTACAACAACAGGAGGGCTGGATTTTGCTCAGTAAAGATGGCTGCCTTCTTATACAGAGGACCACAGACTAAAAATTATTCACCAGGGAGAAGGTTGTATGCTTTTCTATGAAGGGAATGGTGACAAATTAATATAATAAAGGTGCCCTGAGTGTGCTAAGCGTCTTCCCCTGCCCAGCTCCTCTGTCATCATAAGATGATGAATCAAACAAATAGGGCAGAAATTACTAGATTAATTAAACCAGGTAATCCTGTCTGAATGTTGTTTTTTGGAACTCATTACTCTACCTTAAAGGTCATTGGGCTTTACTCTAGAAGGTGTGCATAAAACTGATAAGAAAAACTGGGGAAGAGGTTGATATGATGGACTCTATGATAAACTTTTCTTAAATTTGCTTCTGTTTTACTTTTTTAAATTCCTGGAGCTTTCCCTGGCAGTCCAGAGGTTAGGACTTTGTACTATCACTGCTATGGGCACTAAGATCCTGGTCAGGGAACTAAGATCCCAAAAGTTGTGCAGCACGGTCAAATGAAAAAAAAAAAAAAAAAAGTACTGTACAAGGGGGAGGGGGCGGTTAGAAATTAGGAGCTTGAGATTGACATATACACACTACTATATATAAAATATCAATAGATCATCAACAAGGATCTTCTGTATAGCACAAGGAACTCTGCTCAATGTCACGCGGTAGGTTGGATGGGAGGGGAGTTTGGGAGGGAACAGACACACGCATATGTATGGCTGAGTCCCTATGCTGTCCACCTGAAATGATCACGTTGTCAATTGATATAAAAAGCTTATTAAAAAGAATCTGAAAAAGAATAGCTGCATTATATGCATAATGGAATCACTCTACACTTGAAAAGCAATACACTGCAAATCAACTATACTTCAATAAAAAAATAAAGAGAAAAAAAAATCCCTAAATACATTTTATTTACATCTGTGCTTGATTTAGAAAGATAAATGAAGTTGCTCCCTTTAACCATTTCTTACTATATTATCAATTAATGGGTGTTGCGGGGTCTGTGGGCATGGGGCTTCGGTTTCTATAGACTAGTAGAGCTGACGCACACTTGGTTATGAGCACTGCTTCCCAGAGTGCTCAGAGCCAGTCTAGAGTTTTACTAAACGAATTAATCTCCAGGACCAACAAATTCGATGTCTGGGAGAAAACACAAGCAATTACAAACCAGCAAGGCAGTTTCATAAATAGATTTGGTGCTTACATGGACACATAGGTTTGCCTGATCGTGTTATCCAGAGGATGTTTGAACTCGTACAGAGAAATAATGAAGCATCTCTTTTGTGAGGGGCACCGAGAACGCCCGCAAGATACATATTCCAGCCTGTGCTCCAGGGAGAGTAACAGCGACGCAGCAAGTGGAAACTGTACCGCGCGAGCTCGACTTTAATCATTTTCAAGCGCTCATACCCTTCATACAGCTTTGAATCCAAATGAGCTGAAGGCTACGTGTGCCCTGCTATCAACGCAATACCGTACAGAATGTAATTAATCTTGTTCATTCATTTCTCGCTTAGGAGCACGGTTTCCATGGTTTACCAAGCACCATAGTCACGTCTATGCATATAGCTCATCGGAGAATTAAATTCTAAGGGGAGGGTATACTTTAATCTTTCAGTTGTAATTACAATCTGAAACCAAGTCCTACACAAAGCACATATGGATCTTTTATGGGCTTCTAAGAAATTATGATTATTTTAGCATTTATAAGATACTCTGAGTACCTTGACACTTTCTTGTACATGGAGACTTTTAATTCTTTGTTCACATTTTTATTTTTAACATAAATTTATTTAATTGGAGGCTGATTACTTTACAATACTGTAGTGGTTTTGCCATACACTGACATGAATCTGCCACAGGTGTGTAGCCCAAGGGAGAAAAATCCATGTGGTATTTGGCAGACACAATGAGACACAGAGTCAGTTCACAGTTCGCATTAGCACTGATGAGAAGACCAGATATACATCAAAAGGAAAAAGAGACCCCACATTTTCCAAACCAAAGCTGGGAAATAGTCCCACTATCTGCCAAGGGGCAATTTAATTAAACTCTTGTTTATTGCTACTCACTCCACTTTCACGTGTCTCAGTGAGTCAGCAACACCCGCGCTGCTTATTACAAAAACCAGTCTTGCTTACTTTCAACAGAGTTTCTAGATCAATAATCACTGGGACAGAGATTGCACACTCTGCCTTGAGAACTGAAGCCAATATGTCTTCAATGAAAAATGAGACACACTTATTGTACTTGTGACTAATGTTCCCTAAAAGTAAAGCAAATATTGCTGTTCCAGGCACACATAAAAAGCAAGATGTATCACTAAGTGTGTAAAATGCACCTGCACCCATTTAATAATCATACTCCATTCTCAATAATGGGAGACAAGGTACCATGATGGCTGTAATTCACCAGCCCTTTTTCTCCTTCCTTGAGCACCATGCTGTTTTATTACAATACAGCAATCCTGCCACGTTACATTTTACAGTGTGTGTACAAGAACCGTAAATACACCAGCCCATCAACAATAGGCAGCAACGAGTCCCAGCTATGGCAATACGTACAACTTGGAGTTTTATGTGAATTTCACATTTGGTGGATGGGTTTGCAACACAACTCGGTACTGCCCAGAAGAGAAATTATTTTACATTTCCATTAAAAGCTACAGTAGTAAATAAACCATCAGGCTTTATGTAGATATCCATGAGAACATCGAAGGGAGCCCATCAAAGTGCCAGACCCTATGTTAAACATTTGATAAAAGAGAACCTGGAAGGCACACTTCTAACATTTTTTTCCAACTGATAGAGTTTTAAAGATGTTTTATAATACTGTACCAACCTCTGTAGAACACTCAAAAATCAAGGGAAGTTTATGCTTCTCAGGAAAGCAGCTGTATAGCCCATCACTGCGGAATGCCCTGTCAGGGCTGGAAATGAAACTGTTGTTGGAAACAGATAAAAGGCTAGGAGAGACTGCTGAAGTTCACAGACTACTGGGTTAGAAGACACGCACACACTCAAAGTAAGTCTGTAGCAGATTATAATAATTAAGGGTGAAAAATAATAATTAACATTCCTGTAATTGAAAAGGGCCCTATTGTAAAGAATAGCAAGGAGGAGTATGTAGGCAAATACATATATAGAACATGACTCAAAACAGCTGGCTGGTGGAAGAGAGGGAAGAATCATAGCGATTAGTTAATTTAGAGCGACAGAATGGTTTTCGTTGCTCAGTTGTGTCTGACTCTTTGCAACCCCATGATTGCAGCCTGCCAGGCTCCTCTGTCCATGGAATTCTCTAAGCAAGAGTACTAGAGTGGCTTGCCATTTCCTTCTCCAGGGGATCTTCCTGACCCAGGGATCAAACCTGGGTTTCCTGCATTGCAAGCTGACTCTATATTATCTGAGTTAGCAGAATGGTTTGAAATGCCCTGCTTAGGTATTCCTTTAAAAGGGAGTTGCAATGAAAAAAGAATAAGGAAGCGCCTCTATATCCCCAAAGGTTATGTGCCAAGCAGTGTACCTATCATTGTTAACGCCATCCTTTCATTTATATCACAGGACTCTCCAGAGGTGAGCATTGGCAACACTTGTTTTTATAAGTGAGAAAATGAGTTTCAGAGGAAGAAGCTGTATAAGATCATACAGCCAGTGATTGATAGACGCAGGGTCTGAACTCCCAGCTGCTGATTCCAGAGCTCTGGCCTTTTGTGCACGAAGGTGCAAATCAAACACAAAACTAAAACCACCATCATGGGTCACGCACATTGTGGAGGATGATATATGATGTCAATTTTCAAGGTCCATCACGTTTGTTCATGGAGAACCTGTGGCCAACACGGGGTCTGGCTCTTTCTTCATGTTCTAGTAAATATCTACACAGACTCGGACGCTACGATCACTACTGTATCTTCTAATGGAAATGTAAGCTCATTTCTCTTCCAGGCAGTACTGATTTCATAGGAAAAACATGGACACAATGTGAAGAAAGGCATTCCTGAAAATAAGAATAATGCAGAGGAACTGATTAAAGAACTAAAAAGTTTGTTAATTGCTCGTTCCATTATAGCTAGCCCTGAGCAGTATTTTTAACTGTAATCTGCCATTTCTGCCTGCAGGAAGGTGACAGGTGGCACACACCACTCATTCACAAAATGCAAGGGCTATTTGACTTTTAGTCTTACAGAGGACAAGTGAATAAAACAATAAAAATTGGTTTGTAATGAGGTGGATGAAACTAGAGCCTATTATACAGAGTGAAGTAAGTCAGAAAGAAAATCACCAATGCATTATATTAACGCATATATATGGAATTTAGAAAGATGGTAATGATGAGACAATATGCGGGTCAGCAAAAGAGACATAGAGATAAAGAACAGATTTGTGGACTCTGTGGGAGAAGGCAAGGGTGGGATGATTTGAGAGAATAGCATTGAAACATGTATATGACCATATGTGAAACAGACAGCCAGTCCAGGTTCAATGCATGAGACAGGGTGCTCGGGCCGGTGCACTGGGACGACCCTGAGAGGTGGGATGGGGAAGGAGGTGGGAGGGGGGTTCAGGATCGGGGACACATGTATACCCATGGCTGATTCATGTCAATGTAAGCTAAAAACCACCACAATATTGTAAAGTAATTAGCCTCCAATTAAAATACACCTGGAAAATTTCCCATGGGAGGAGGAGCCTGGAAGGCTACAGTCCATGGGTCACAAAGAGCTGGACAGGACTGAGCGACTAAACCACCATATAACATTGCTTACATGTGGCATCTAAAAAATATGATACAAATGAACTTATATGCAAAACACAAATCGATTCACAGACACAGAACAACAGTTGAAGGTTACCAAAGGGGAAAGTGGGTGGGAAAGGGATAAATTAGGCATTTGAGATTAACAGATCCATGCTACTACTAACATATATAAAATAAAAATCAAGGACGTACTGTACAGCACAGAACACTATATTCGTTTTGCTGTATACTAGAAATTAACACAATACTGTAAATATTTCCATGAAAAAATAAAATGTATAAATCTGTGAAGTTCCTATTTCTAAATGAAATAATAGTTATAGAAAATAGCTCTTGGGACTTTTCTAGTGGTCCAGTGTTTAAGACTTCACTCTTCCAGTGTAGGGGGTGGGGGTCTGATCCCTGGTCAAGGAACTGTGATCCTACATGCTGTGCAGTGCAGCCAAAAAAGAAAAAAAGAAAAAGGTTCTTATGTCTTAACATCCTTTCCTGGAAAAAAAATAAAAAACCACCAACACTCAGCTCATTCTCTCACAGAGAGGGGAGGGGATTAATATTGTCTATGAAACCCAGAAGTCTGGGAGTCCTTTGCTGTTCTGAAGAACAAAGGCCAAACCCTGGCATCAGGTCACTTCCATGCAGCTGGACTCTACAAATGGGCAAGCCAAAGAAGATGATGCTGAAGAAAGAAAAAGGGGGGAAAAAAACAACACAAAAGTTTGGGAAAAACTCAGGCATAATGGAAGAATGAAGTCATCACAAAAAAAATAAAAATAAAATAAAATGTACGCCTCGGGTGTTCACAGTCCATTCTCTGTTCCTGAGTCCAAAGTAATAGAGATTTTACTCAGCCAGAGAAAGTAATAAGGGGAACAAACAAACATAAAATGACTCCGAACTTGAAACAATGGATATATTGACCAAATGCTTCCCAGGTGTGGTTTGTGACTGGTCAGATAGCCACTGTGGCAAATGCAACGTTGGCCATCACAGATGAGACAGTAAGAAGAAATTACCATCCAAGAAGCAGGAGGGAGGTGATAATTTATCCTCTTTGCTGAGTCTACCACTTGGAGCTCAGATCCATTCGTCATATTGATCCTGATCTCCCACCTTGACTAGTACAGAGCACTTGCAGTGACAAAATCAAGTTGTTCACATGTTTCATTGTTTTGCTTTGAAAAATAAATGAATTTGTCACTGGGAACACATGATTCCCTCTGCCTCTGCATCCTGAAAACTGAGGGAGATCACAGCCATTTGGAAAATATGCATTAGCCTAGTAGGGACTATGATGAGAACAGGTTAATTGGGATGGGGATGAAACGGGATCACATAATTTAGGAAGAGACACGAGTGGATGCAGACTTCAACACGGCTTCATGTCAATAGCGTATTCACAACGTGAGACCACCACAGAGGCAGACTTGGCCCCCTAGTCATACACTATGGAGAAATAGTAAAATAAAGCAGTAAAATGTGAATGGAGTTTATCATGTAAACACAGCTACTATTAGTTATAACCATTTATTGTGCTAAGTGCCAGGAACTCAGGTAAATGTGGTAATGATAGATCTCAAGTGAATGAGTCTTCACAGCATCCCTATGAGGTCTTCTTATCCCATTTTGCCATGAAAACCAGTAAGTTCAGAAAGCTCACAGAATTAGGCCAAGATCAAACAGCTAATAAAGGGAGACGCTTGGACTCAACTCTTATCTGACTTATGATTTATTCCGAGATCTATGCTTTTAAATGTAGTGATTTAGTAAATAATGCCTCCCGTAGATAAGGGTCCCCCAAAGATTGCTTTTCCCTAGCCCATTGCCTTTCAAGTAGAAAAGGCAATGATGTCATTAAAACAAAACAATGGATTTTAGCTTTCCTAATTATGAGGCTGAGAAGAGGGTTTGAAACCTGGTCCCCCTCCTGCATTTAACATGTCACATTTCCTCTACAATCATGTCCAGTGAAGCTATGGGATAAGTATGTCCATCCTGGATTTTCCCTAGCAGAGAACGAGGCAACCTTCAGGAATACGTTGTACCACCATTCTACTTGGAGGTGATTTCCCCAACAGAGTGGTAGCCACATGTAATTAATCCATGACATGCATTTTTGATCCATAGGTTCAAGGCCTATGCAATGTGGCTTTAATATTTTTTCATGTGAAATAACTTGGGCCACTTGAGACAATAACAGAGTATGGATAAGGACGATCTGTTTGGAGAACAGAACCTCTGGCTGCCTGACCCACCATGCTGCTCACACTGGTTTCTTTATCCAGCTCTTCTTACATGGCTTCATCACATCTTTCACAGTTCAGGGCACACCCACCCAACACACAGACCTTCCTGATGAATCTGCAGAACCTAACAGTCATTTTTGTTGGAGCTTTTTGCTTCCTCTTTTCCTTTAAACACTGCTTCAACATACGCTTTATGAGTGTCTAGTCTATGCCAGGTACTCAGCTTAGGGCTGGCTATAACGAGATGAATATGCCATGGTTTCCTCTACCTACTGTATGAACCCAGGTCAGTGGGCATATATTAACAACTATCTGTTGATATTGGGTTCAAGTCAGAAAAAAAATTTTGAGCACACAATTTGGCGCAGCCACTGTGAGTAGCATCTTAGTGAGATGCAGGGAGGTCCAACCAGTCCATCCTAAAGGAAATTAGTCCTGAATATTCATTGGAAGGACTGATGTTGAAGCTGAAACTTCAATACTTTGGCCACCTGATATGAAGAACTGACTCACTGGAAAAAACCCTGATGCTGGGAAAGATTGAAGGCGGGAGGAGAAGGGGACGGCAGAAGATGGATGGCATCACTGACTCGCTGGACGTGAGGTTTGAGTAAACTCCAGGAGTTGGTGATGGACAGGGAAGCCTGGCATGCTGCAGTCCATGGGGTCACAAAGAGTCAGACACAACTGAGCTGAACTGAACTGAAACTAGAACCAACCCACGGATCAGGGAATCTCAACCAGGCAAATTTGGCAATGTCTGGAGACATTTTTAGATGTCACAAAAAGAGGTGTGAGGTGGTAATATCATCTGATAGGCTGCTATAAACATCCTACACGGAGCAGGACAGACCATCACAGCAAAAGCGGTTCCAGCCCCAGATGTCCACTGTGTTGAGGTTGAGAATCCCAGCTCTGTCTTGTGCCCCTCGGAGCTTAAGTAATGACCACCCAAGTATCACAAAAGGGAAGGGGATTAGCTTTGAAGGAAGCTGTCCTCAATTTCTTCAGGGGTGCAGAGTTGCTACTGGAAGCTAGGAAGGCAAGAGAAACTGGAAAACTCAGGGATTAAAACCTCTTAATAAGAGCACGACTAGGTCCAGGTCCAGAAGTGAATGTGAGCGAAATTTCAAGACTTGAAAGCAAGCAAATGAAAGGAATGATAGCCGTAGCACTTCGAACACAGGAGATCAGGGAAGCTGGAATAGCATCAGGGAGCTTACCTGACTGAGGCCCCTGGAACAAGTGCGTACAGGGTAAAAGCAGATACCAAGGGTAACTGAGAAAAACGTGGGGAGAGGGTGCAAGGAGAGGCTCACTTCACACGATGAGTTGGTCGCAGAGGTGAGCAGAAGAAAACAAAAGCTCTCTCCAGAGCCGCGGTACCCAAGAGCCTTTGAGAGGATACCTACGCTGTCTGGATGAAAAGCTCCAGCCTCGCAGAAACAATAACAACACTCCACTGTCCTTTGTCAGCCCAGAACCCAGGCTTTGCTGAAGCACTCTCACGACTGGGGGAGCCTGGCGATCCCGAGCTTCCTGCCTGCTTCTAATGGACTCAGAGCCTCTGGGAAACAGCAGGACTCAGGTCGTTTCAAGGAAAGTGAGGAGCAAGGTACAAAGGAGGCAAAGGACACCTTCAAAGGTGCTGTCACGCGTTCGGGAAGTCCTCACTGAAAGCAGAGGTGAAGGCCTGGTACAGGGCGTCGAGGACCTGAGGCTGCCTGACCTCTCTCCTCTGCTGCTACTTTTGTTCTAAGCAGAATGGAGAAGGGCGCCCGAGAGGTGAGCTGGGCAGAGAGAATGCAGCGAGTCAAGGCCATCGTGCTCCAAAGGCTGCGGCCTCAAAGCTGGTGCCCACAGATGTCTACATCGTGAACGCTTCCTCCCGCCGGCTACAAGCGGCCCCTGCAGATGTGCCAAGAGGGCTTGGGAAGACAGGCCTGCTCTCGCCCACAGTGGAGGCATGGTGCTCCCAGCACTTGGCAGGGCGTTATTGAAAGCAGGCTCCTATGTGGATTTCCGGGTCTTACTTTCGGGATGTTTCTGCAAGTCTGAAGTTATTTATTAACAAATCAATAGCTTTTTAGAAAAGTCACTTCCAATGATGACAGAAAGATACATACATTCACGACTTCCTATGTGCTTCCCTGTTGCTGTCTAACTATTGGGTCCTTGAACTAAATATAGCAGGACATTGAAAAAACAGACACATAAATCTAGCATCTTACTTCTGATTCAAATCCTTCACTGGCTCCCGGTCACCAGTGAGCAAGAGTCAAAGTTTCTCTAAACAACAAGGATTTACTGTGTAACACAGGGAACGAAACTCAGTATCTTGTAATAAAGTATAATGCAAAAGGATGGGGGAAAATACAGACATGTACATAAATATGTATGACCAAATCATTTTGCTGTAGGTCTGAAACTAATCCAATATTGTAAATCAACTATACTTCAATAGGCTTTTTTTAAAAACTTAAGAAAAAAAATCAACATTTTTCAGATGGCCAACCAGACTTTCCATGAGTCTCCACTCCATTGAGGCTCCTCTATGTACTTTAGGCTTTCTCAAACAAAACTCACTGTACTTCCTAGCCAACCATGCTGTTTGACATATGCCTGCTTTTAACCAAGCTGATCCTATACCCTGAGTACTCTCTGTAACTTTTCATGATGTGACCTCTTATTCATCCTTCAAAACCTCTACGGGAATTATACTTGGCATACTCTTGGTTGACCACTCTGGCCAACAGAAATAATCGTGTCCTTCTATTTTATCACTATTTAACAGTGAAAAATAGGCTGCATACTCTGCTTGAGATAGTTATTTCTATACTCCTTTCATTTGATGGCTGCTTGGGCTTGTTAGGAATATAGACTGAGTCTCATTCCTTGAGGCAAAGAAGCCATCTACTGAACTAATAAGAGATGAAAGCTTATTAGACAAAGCAAGAGACTGCCCATAAGTTGTCTTTAAGTGACACTCTGATGTCAGGTCCAACAGAGCTGACCCGGCACTCACTGGAGGCTCCTGTGACGGAAGAGAGACGATGCAGTGTTGGAATGGGATACCGCCCTGCTGGACTCACTACTCCCTGACTTACCGAGCACACGACGCATCATAAAAGAACAAGAACTATAGGGCTGTCTCAAGATCTGGGCTTTGAAATCAAAGAGAACCTGGCCCCTCACTGTCGTAGAAATTTCAGGGAAGCTACTTAACGTCAGCCTCAATTTTGACATCTATAAAATGAAAATAACCACGGTGCCTAACTCGGCTGTGAGAATGAAACAGGATGACAGATGGCGAGTGCCTAGCAGAGGGCCTGGCCCGTGGTCCTCAGTATATGGTAACTAAGAGCCACGGTCATTCTTGGGGACTTTGCATCTTGAAGGATCATGGCATTGAGTGAAATGACAGATAAATATCATCTAGCGCTTGTCAGCTTCCATTTCCCTCGAGGGCTTTTCTTCCCATGGACTCTCTCTGTTATCTTTTCTCGTGATTAGTCATTACCATCACTCCTCTACAGTACCAATTCCTATCACCTATTATCATATTTGAATAATTAAAAATGAGAATGTGACTTCTCTGCCTATCAAGGAGACATTTTCCCAACCAAATGTAGGATGTTCACTACCATGTAATACCTTACTCCTTCTAAACATACACAGATATTGTAACTAAGGTAATTAAATTTCAAATACTACACAGATGACAAGGAAAGATCAAACTGATAGGCTCACCTAGAACTGATGTACCAGTGACTGCTCCTGTCAAACCGGTGTGACAGAGAGACCTGCTCTTTCGTTCCCTTGCATGACATGCCACAGCTGCCTTCCACAGGGAAAGTGTTAATTGCTCAGTCGTGTCTGACTCTTTGTGACCCCCAAGGACTGTAGCTCACCAGGATCCTCTGTCCCTGGAATTCTCTAGGCAAGAATACTGGAGTGGGCTGCCATGCCCTCTTCCTGGGGATCTTGGCAATCCAGGGACAGAACCCACGTCTCTTATGCTTCCTGCATTGGCAGGCGGGCTCTTTACCACTAGTGCCACCTGGGAAGCCATTCCCTTCTCCAGGGAATCTCCACCCAGGGATCAAACCTGGGTCTCCTGCATTGCAGGCAGATTCTTTACCATCTGAGTCACTAGGGAAGCCCTTATAATGAAGGGGACGCTGTCGCTGCAAAGGTGATCTCCAAACGCTACTATGGAGCTGGCCCTTGAATCACCCATGTGACACTTCCTGCGTGCAGAAATCAACATTTAAACCATCACGTGTGACTAGCAAGGGCTGGTGCTGGTGTCCACGGAGGATGAGCATCTCGTGCACGATGAATAAGCACACCCAGGAAGAGACTCAGATGGAAGGACTGACAGCCAGATCTGTAAGGCAAGACTGAATCAACAATTAAAAGAACAGTTCCAATTCAGTTAAGCCAGAGCCAAGAGAGACTCGATTACATTTAAATCAAAATTCACCGCAGCAGGGGATGATGAGCTGCTCGGCTCTGAACGCTGGATGTTTTTTTTTTTTTTCTTGGAGGCTTAACTGACAAGGCCAAGTGAACCAGAGTTACGTGCCGACGTGAGCTGTGCTAAGCTGGGGCGGCGGGCCTGTCATCTGAGCTGCGGAAGCCACCACGACTTGCACCAGCCGAGGCTCAGGGAGTTTCACGAAGTCGCTCTCGCACTCAGTGTACTGACTGTGCTGATCCTAAGACGGCTCTGTGGGAAGATCACGGCTCCTTAGCGTTTAACAGAGTGGAGAAGCGTGAGAGCTACACAGGGCGACGAAGAGGCCATCGAGGATGCTTGCAGCGAACGCAGATTGTGGATCTGAAGTGAAACTGCTTAAGATCAGCTGGGCGTATCTCCATAGTACCTGGGGGCAGGTGCTTATTCTGTGGGTCTGTAACTACCCCATGAAGCAGAAAGGGGCAGGTTCTATCTGACTAGTAATTATGTGAAAAGCCACACAGGACACTTGTGTACTTTTTCAGTTGCCCACAGTTAACTAAAAACAAAAATCACGTGGAGGGGTGGGATGACTGGAAGATAGGGACTGAAATATGTATATATATATATATATCTCACTATGTATAAAACCTCAGAGAAGGGCATGGCAACCCACTCTAGTATTCTTGCTTGCAGAATCCCATGGACAGAGGAGCTTGGCGGGCTGCAGTCGATGGAGTCGAAAAGAGTTGGACATGACTGAGCAGCTAACGCACGTGTATAAAACAAATAACTAACGGGAACAGGAGATTGCCTGATGGCTCAATGGTAAAGAATCTGCCTGCCAATGCAAGAGATCCAAGTTCAATCCCTGGGTTGGGAAGATCACCTGGAGAAGGGAAAAGCGAACCACTTCAGTATTCTTGCCTGGAGAATTCCATGGACAGAGGAGCCTGGTGGGCTACTGTCCATGGGGTCACAAAAGAGTTGGACACATCTTAGTGACTAAAGAGCAACAACAAATGGGAACAGGCTGTATCACACAGGGAGCTCTACCTCATGTTCTGTGATGGCTCAACTGGGAAGGAAATCTAAAAATGAGAGGATATACATATACATATAACTGACTTAGTTTGCTGTATGGCAAGAAACTAACACAACATTGTAAAGCCACTTTATGCCAATAAAAAATTAATACAAAAACCAAACAAAAGGTATTCGAGATGGTGGCATTTCTCTAAAGAAAGAGACCCCTTGGGTCTCTTCTCCCAGAGACCAGACAATAATTAGGATTTGGGAACCATGGCAAAAGAGTTCCAGGAGAAGCTGTGATGGCTGTGGTTGGTGGTTTCTGTTTGACGTTTGAAAAAGTTCTGCCTAAAATACAAAGGCAGCCTACACTGGTTAAGTGAGTCAGGATGGCGTGTGGCATGCTTCAGAGAAGCATTAAAATCCATGCTGTCTCAGCAGGATGGGGACTGAGCTCTTGATTCATGCCCATGGAGCATTACTGCTGAATTACAGAACCGCAGCTCTTTATGGGGAAGCCTCCCAAACTGCTTTTATTCTGCATAATTCAAGATATAAAGACTGTTTATGGCTGCTCAACTGCATAAGAAGGCGAAGGATAGAGAAATCGCTCCACACCTTCATTCTGTTAACTCAGAAATCATGCATTTCCTTTGTGTATGTGCTTTCCTCTCAGAGTTTACTATCGATTGATTAACTACTGACCTTCTCCTGTTTCCCTCCAAATTGCCTTCCCTCTTGATCCATTTGCGTCTTCTCCCAATTTGAGAAACCTTAAGCAGACTCTGAAAATTCTGCAAGGATAAAGGATGTAATCCACCAGAGGAAAGAAAAAGAAAGAGGGGAAGAGAAGGAAGAGGATGTCAACTGCTTCTCCACCTAGTCAAACTTTATTCAAAGTGGATACTGGCACTGAGCAACTCTGCCAGTGCACCCCTGGAACTTGAAAACAGGGCAGATTTCAAGGCCATTGAATGATGGAGTTTCACTGCAGTTGGGGAATAGTAAGACTCAGCCGTGGAATCATAGCCAAGAGTAAAGTATGATGTCCCTTAGACATGTAATCTAAAACACAACACGAATGAACTTATCTATGAAAAAAACTCATTTCTGTTTTTTTTTAAAATTTATTTCATTGAAGTATAGTTGATTTACAATGTTGTGTTACTTTCTGCTGTACAGCATGGTGGTTTCATGTATATACATATACGTGTACCACAGATATATTCTTTTTCATATTCTTTTCCATTATGGTTTATCACATGATATTGAAGGATATCCCCGCGCTATACAACAGGACCTTGAGGCTTATTCATCCTAAAGATAACAGCTCTGCACCTGCTCTTCTCAAACCCCTGCTCTGTCCCTCCCTCACCGTGTTCCTCTTGGCAACCCCAGTCTGTCCTTGATGTCTGTGAGTCTGTTTCAGAGATAACTTCACTCGTGCCATGTTTTAGATTACATGTCTAAGTGACATCATATGAAGTGAAGTCACTCAATCGTGTCTGACTCTTTGCGACCCTGTGGACTGTAGCCCACCAGGCTCCTCCGTCCATGGGATTCTCCAGGCAAGAATACTGGAGTGGGTTGCCATTTCGTTCTCCAGGGGATCTTCCCGATCCAGGGACTGAACCCAGGTCTCCTGCATTGCAAGCAGATGCTTTAACCTCTGAGCCACCAGGGAAGCCCATATGGTAGACATATATATATATATACATGAAACCACCATGCTGTACAGCAGAAAGTAACACACCTTTGTCAATCAACTATACTTCAATGAAATAAAAAAACAGAAATGGAGGAAAAGAAAAAGGAGAACGCTGGCATGTCTGCACACACACAGACAGGTTAACTTATGTCCTAATCTTGCATTCACATTCTTAGTAGCACACGAATGAAATAAGATGGCAGGCGAGAAAACAACAGGCTTCTTATCTTACTCGGCTCGTGTTCAGCATCCAACATCCAACACATAAAGAAGCTTCATCAGGGTGAGTTTAAGAGAACAGCCTCAGAATCCAGGCTTTTCGGATTCAATGAGTGGCTTAATCACTCAGTAAGCTGCTTCCTCATTCTGTGCCTCGGTTTCTTTATTTAGAACACTGGCATGTAACTGTCACCAGAAAGTTGCTGGAAGGATTCCGTGACGAGTACCTGGCATGGAGTGCATATACAATGAATGTTGGTGTTCGAGTAGTTTCTCCACGAAATTATCCACAGAATCAACGATTCCATAAAACAGAGATATTCCTGTATTTGCCTTCTCACAGATAGTAGTAGCTAGTAGCTTTAAGGATCAAATGAGTCAATATGTGTGAAAAACCTTTGTAAATTTGAAAGCGATCATTTGAATTTAAGCGTTTATTACTACGTATATCACTGGCTTTCCCAGTGGCTCAGCTGTAAAGAATTTGCCTGGAGCGCAGGAGCCTTAGGAGACGCAAGTTCGATCCCTGGGTCGGGAAGATCCCCTAGAGGAGGGCATGGCAAGCGACTCCAGTATTCTTGCCTGGGAAATCCCATAGACAGAGAAGCCTGGTGGGCTGTAGCCCATTGGGTAGAAAGAGTCTAGCATGACTGAAGCCACTCAGTACGCAGACACATGGCAAAAAGCAGTCGTGGGGATATTCATTGATATTGAAAAGCATCATTTGCATTTCCTGTCCTGAAGGGAGTTAGCTCAGGAAATATGACATAAGGTCAGAAGAAGTTAATACAAGAAGTAGGGCAAGAAAGAGAAACAGAAAAATGTTCATAGTGTTATGCTATAAACACACAGTACTATACATAAAACAGACAACTGATAAGGACCTGCTGTGGAATCCAGGGAACTCTACTCAATGCTATGCAATGACCTGTGTTGGAAAAGAACCTAATAAAGAGTGGATATGTGTCTAACTGATTCACCTGGCTATATACCTGAAACTAACACAACATTGTAAATCAACAATATGCCAATAAATACTAAAAAATTAAAAGTGTTTAGAGGAAAGGAGAAACAGCAGCCCTTAACTTGCCCAGGCCACACTGATTAAAGTAGGTATTTCTAAGAAAATAAAGTCAGTGTCACCTGGGATGGCCAGGAGGAAGCCCGGCGTGGCTGGGTTAAAAGAGCTTCTCCCAGACTGTGTAAAGGGCAGATAGATGGGGGATGTCAAGGACCTTCCAGACAAAGAAAAATGGGGGAACACAGAGATGGGGCTGTAAATAATACAGCCAGAAAGTAGTAAGAAAGAAAAGAAGTTGAGCGTGTAGGGCTGACCTAGAAGAATGCAGGAAAAAAAAGGAAGAGTCAAGACAATGCCTTTGCCACTTCATCACTTTCTCTACCCTTGGCTTTGAGAAATGTAATTCCATCTTCCATATTTCACCCCCTCCAGGAATACAGAACAAGAAAGAAAAAAAAAAAGAAAGAAAATAAATACAAATCAGGAGCTTTAGATGGCTTCTTTTCTTCCTCAGTGAGGAAGCAGAACTTCTCAGATAAGGAGGTGGTAAAAGTCAGTCCATTAATAAGACTGACTTAAGGATCCGTATTAATGATGAGGGTATTCGGGCTGCAGACATTCACTTTTTAAATAACTTATATTAACCTCATTTTCCCATCTCTCTTACGATAGCAAATTTCTTTTTACAGGAATGTTTTTAGAGAAGTAATTTACTGGCACTTAATTACTAGTATTTAACCAGTTCAACATTCCCTTTCTAAGAGCCCATTAGGTTTCTATTACAATATTATACATTCTAATCAAATGTCACTTTCTGCAAAGGTCTTCATTGTCAGTCTCCTCAAAGCAAAGTTTATCTGGACTATTAGACATTCTTTCTCTGCTTTGGTTGCACCAAATTAATTATTTATACCTAAGGTCCACCGCTTCAGAACTTGGGCATCTCAATGTTTCTCCAGTGGATTATTAAGAATCTTTTTTAAAATAAAATCCTCATTTCTCAGTCTGTTTGATTGAGGTTAAACACAATAGTCTAGTGATTCTTGTATGAAACAGTTCAATGTCATAAGATTCTCTCCTGGGTTTTATGGCAATGAACAAATTTGAAATAAATGAACCTTTCATTAAGAATATCCTCACAGGTGAGAAGGGAATAGGGCTTCTGACTTAAAAACTGTCTACACCAGTCTAACAGAGTTATTAAAACAAATCTGATAGTACGCTGATTCTACTATTTATACAACAGGAATAATCGGAGATACAAAAGGGGCCTTAGGAGTTTCCAGCCCCATTCCCTATTTTACAGATAAAGAGATCAACAGCCCTCAAAGAGCCTTTAGCTCATAGTGACTTGCTTGGTTCTAAGGGACACTTTCAGGTACTCATCAAAGGCATCCTTCACATAGTAAGACAGGGCACACATAGAGTCACCCTCACAATTCTTCACTGCAAGCAACCAACTCTGCTCTGACTTATTTAGGTAGAAAAGGATTTTATTAAAGATTATATCTCTAATAAAGTTCTTCCAGGGCTTCCCAGGTGGTGCTAGTTTTAAAGAATCTGCCTGCCAATGCAAGAGATGTAAGAATGCAGGATCAATCCCTGGGTTGGGCAGATTCTCTGGAAGAAGGGGAGTGAAGTGAAAGTCGCTCAGTCGTGTCTGACTCTCTATGACTCCGTGGACTATATATAGTCCATGGAATTCTCCAGGCCAATTGATTTCACATAGTAAGACAGGGCACACATAGAGTCACCCTCACAATTCTTCACTGCAAGCAACCAACTCTGCTCTGACTTATTTAGGTAGAAAAGGATTTTATTAAAGATTATATCTCTAATAAAGTTCTTCCAGGGCTTCCCAGGTGGTGCTAGTTTTAAAGAATCTGCCTGCCAATGCAAGAGATGTAAGAATGCAGGATCAATCCCTGGGTTGGGCAGATTCTCTGGAAGAAGGGGAGTGAAGTGAAAGTCGCTCAGTCGTGTCTGACTCTCTATGACTCCGTGGACTATATATAGTCCATGGAATTCTCCAGGCCAATTGAAGTGGGTAGCCTTTCCCTTCTCCAGGGCATCTTCCCAAGCCAGGGATCAAACCCAGGTCTCCCGCATTGCAGGCAGATTCTTTACCAGCTGAGCCACAAGGGAAGCCCCAAAGGTTAGGAAACGTCCCTGGGTGGGCTTGAACCACCAACCTTTAGGTTAAAAGCCAAACGCGCTTACCATTGTGCCGTAGACACACGAGGGGCATGGCAACCCATTGCAATATTCTTGCCTGGAGAATCCCCACGGACAGAGCAGCCTGGTGGGCTACAGTCCATGGGGCCCCAAAGAGTCAGACACAGCTGAAGCGACTTACACACACACATACACACACACACACACACACTCGCCTAGAATCTCCAGGAAAGTCAAAGATACATAGTGAAAGTGAAGTCGCTCAGTCGTGTCCGACTCTTTGCGACCCCATCGACTAGCCTGCCAGGCTCCTCTGTCCATGGGATTTTCCAGGCAATAGTACTGGAGTGGATTTCCTTCTCTAGGGGATCTTCCCTACCCAGGAATTGAACCCAGGTATCCCACATTGCAGACAGACGCTTTACCATCTGAGCCACCAGGAAGATTCATAACAGGCAGTCAAATGGAACAGTGAGCACCCACAGCATAGGGAAACGGAGAGTCACATGGCAACGTCTTCGCAGTTCTCAGTCCACGACATTGACACGGCTCCCAGCCGTAGGACTAGCCAGTTCCGTGGCAGCACCTCGGCCGCCATCCTCTCCAGAGACGGATGTACATACCAGTACCTCATCCTGCTGCTCAACTCCATCCCTCCTTGGGTGAGCACACCTGACGAGTGGGCCTAGCCACAAAGACTAGAAAATAAGCTTTGCAGCCTTCACCTCAGGGAGATGAGACTTTGAAAGAAATTCCTCGAACATAAGAAAGCAGGACAAATATTCACCAAGTTTAACAGAGCTTCTTTAAAAACCTTTGACTTCCTTCTGGGCATCTGGAAGGAAAAAATGATCTCCTTTCCCTCTCTGCCCCTGGAGAAGGAGATGGCAACCCACTCCAGTATTCTTGCCTGGAGAATTCCATGGACAGAGGAGCCTGATGGGCCACAGTCCATGGGGTCACAAAGAGTCGGACACGACCGAGTAACTAACACTGTTCCCTAAATCCACCCTCCTGCCCCAACCCTCACCAGTAATTTGTTTACGAACACAGGTGTGACTCTGACATACTTTTATTCTTTCATTCTGTTCCCGGGACTTCATTTTGTTACACAAGCATGTCAGCCTACTTACTGATCAGTCAACAGAGAGAAGGGGACCTTCTCCAAGCTACACTTCATTGACTAAGGCCCTTGACCTTTTTTTTTTAAATTGGAAGTATAATTGATTTCTGCTTTATAGGAAAGTGATTCAGTTACACACACACACGTATTCTTTGTTCATGTTCTTTCCCATTATAGTTTATCACAGGACAATGAACATAGTTTCCTGTACTATGCAGTAGCTGTCTATCCATTCTAAATGTAACAGTTTGCACCTATAATCCCCAAACTCCCAATCCTCCCCTCCCCCACAGCAACCACAGGTCTGTTCTCTCTGTGAGGTTATTTCTGCTTTGTAGATTAAATACACTTGTGTCATATTTTAGATTCCACATATGAGATATTACATCTTCACTTAGTATGACCATTTCTAGGTCCATCCAAGGTGCTGCCAATGGCATTCGTTCCCTCTTTTTATGGCTGAGGAGGAGTCCATTGTGCATATGTAATCCATTCCCTATGTAAAACAGCATGGAGGCTCGCCAAAACTACATAGAGGTGCCATACAATCCAGCAAACTCACTCACTCCAATATATCTGGAGAACACTCTAATGCCAAACATATAAACATCCTTATATTCATAGCAGCACTATTTGTAATAGACAAGACATGACCCCTTGACCTTCACCTTTCTAATTCTAGCACCATCTTTATTCCTCAGTGACATAAAAACAATAAGACCGCCCAGCATGCAGTGGCTACAATCTGTTAGCTGCTTGCCTTTGGGCTTTTAATTCTCAGACATGAATTATTTTGAGGAGGCTGTTTACCTTGATGTGTACAGAATTAGCCTTAGACACTAAGCCTTTATGGCAAGTTTTATTGTCCAAGGCAAATATAACCTGTTAAGATTTACAGGCTTTATTAACAGCAATAACCATTTTACAACCAACATCAGTAAATCAGGGTTTATTGAGAACTCTACAATTTTAATCTGTGGAAAACCATTAAAATGTCGGATTTTCATTGGACATAATTTCTAACTTTTATGAAAGATAGATTTTGCATTTAATTGGGGAGTATAAAAAAGTGCAGTGTGGGATAACGAATTGTTTTGAAAAGAGCAAATTGGTTTTAGCTAAACAGCGGTGTCAAACACTAAAAAGTGGCCATCTTTAGTTAGAACTGCCCCAAGGTTGAGGTTAAAAGCAACTGTAGTGATAAATGCATTCTAATGCAGCTCACGATGGGATGAGCTCATGGCGTTTAGAAAAGGCTGAATTATCACCTGTTCACATTTCAGGTATTTTCAGAAAAGCATACAGCTAATTATTTCATTTAAACCTGTGTCTGCTGCCTGGTGAGTACCTTCAAGTTTATATACCATGCTTGCTTTGGAGGTAGCGCTAGTGATAAAGAACTCACCTGCCAATGCAAGAGACCTAGGAGACGCGGGTTTGATCCCTGTGTCAGGCAGATCTCCTGGAGGAGGGCATGACAACCCACTTCAGGATTCTTGCCTGGGGAATCCCCATGGACAGAGAAGTCTGGCAGGCTACAGTCCACAGCATTGCAAAACATCAGACATGACTGAAGGGACTTAGCATGCATTCACACATACTAAAATTGGAATGATTCAGAGAGGATCAGCATGGCCCTGTGCAACAATGACACAAAAACTCATGGAGCATTACATATATTTATTTGGAAGCTTCCTACAAAACTAAACACACTCTTAGCACACGATCCAGCAATAGGACTCCTTGATATTTACTCAAATAAGCTAAAAATTTATGGCTACACAAAAACCCAAATGTGGATATTTATTCAGCTTTATTCAAAATTACCAAATCTTGGAAGCATCCTTGATGTCCTTCAGTAGATGAATGAATAAATAAACGGGGTACGTTCAAACAATGGGCTATTATCCAAGGCTACAAAAGAAATGAGCAATTAAGTCATGAAAAGACACGGAGGAAGCTCGAACACATATTACTAAGTGAAAGGCACCAATCTGAAAAGGCTACATGTGGTATGATTTCAACTATATGACATTCTGGAAAAGGAAAAACCATGTAGACAGTTAAAAAAAAATCAGGTTTCCAGACATTGGGGGGAGGGAGGGATGAACAGACAGAGCAGAGACGATTTTTAGGGCAGAGAAAAGACTCTGTATGATACTGTAATGGGGAATACACGCATACATGTGTGCTCACGCACTTCAGTTCTGTCCAGCCCTTTGTGACCCTATGGACTGCAGCCTGCCAGAACCCTTTGTCCACGGGAATTCTCCTGGCAAGCATACTGGAGGGGGTTGACATGCCCTTCTCCAGAGGATCTGCCTGACCCAGTGATCCAACCCGCGTCTCTTGTCTTTTGCATTGTCAAGTGGGTTCTTTACCACTAACACCATCCGGGAAGCCCAGTGATGGATATGTCTCATTATTAATTTGTCCAAACCCACAGAACATAAAACACTAAGAATGGACCCTAATGTAAACTATGGACTTTGGGTGATAAAAAAAAGTTGATATACCCAAGTGTTTTTAGTAACAATAATGCCATTCATTATTGGTTGGGGCACAGACTTGGATTACTGTAATACTGAATGGTTTGTCTTGGAAACGAACAGAGATCATTCTGTCATTTTTGAGAATGCATCCAAGTATTGCATTTCAGACTCTTTTGTTGACTATGAGGGCTACTCCATTTCTTCTAAGGGATTCTTGCCCACAGTAGTAGATACAATGGTTATCTGAGTTAAATTCACCCATTCCCGTCCATTTTAGTTCACTGAGTCCTAAAATGTTAATGTTCACTCTTGCCATCTGCTGTTTGACCACTTCCAATTTAACTTGATTCATGGACCTAACATTCCAGGTTTCTATGCATTTTTCTTTACAGCATCAGACTTTACTACCATCACCAGTCACATCCACAACTGTGTGTTCTTTTTGCTTTGGCTCTGTCTCTTCATCCTTTCTGGAGTTTTTTCTCCAGTGCTCTCCAGTAGCATATTGGGCACCTACCAATCCAGGAAGTTTATCTTTCAGTGCCCTATATTTTTGCCTTTTCATATGGTTCACGAGGTTCTCAAGGCAAGAATACTGAAGTGGTTTGCCATTTCCTTCTCCAGTAAATCATGTTTTGTTAGAACTCTCCACCATGACCTATCCATCTTGGGTGGCCCCACAAGGCATGTCTCATAGTTTCATAGTTTCCCAACCAGTAGTGCCGCAGAAGCTGAAGTTGAATGGTTCTATGAAAATCTTTAAGAACTAACATCCAAAAAAGATGCCCCTTTTCATTATAGGGGACTGGAATGCAAAAGTAGGAAATCAAGAGATACACAGAGTAACAGGCAAATTTGACTTGGCCTTGGGGTACAAAATGAAGCAGGGCAAAGGCTAACAGAATTTTGCCAAGAGAACACACTGGTCATAGTAAATACCCTCTTTCAATAACACAAGAGAAGACTCTACACATGGACATCACCAGATAGTCAATACCAAAATCAGATTGATTATATTATTTGCAGTCAAAGACGGAGAAGTTCTACAGAGTTAGCAAAAACAAGACCCGGAGCTGACTGTGGCTCAGATCATGAACTCCTTATTGCCAAATTCAGACTTAAAGAAAGCAGGGAAAACCATTAGACCATTCAGTAGTTTATCAATGGTTCATTCAGAAGGGTAAATCAAATTCCTTCTGATTATACAGTGGAAGTGACAAATAGATTCAAGGGATTAGATCTGATAGAGTGTCTGAAGAACTATGGACAGAGGTTTGTGACATTGTACGGGTGGCAGTGATCAAGACCATCCCCAAGAAAAAGAAATGCAAAAAGGCAAAATAGTTGCCTCAGGAGGCCTCACAACAAGCTGAGAAAAGAAGAGAAGCTAAGGGCAAAGGAGAAAAGGAAAGATAAACCCATCTGAATGCAGAATTCTGAAGAACAGCAAGGAGAGATGAGAAAGCCTTCCTCAGTGATCAGGGGAAAGAAATAGAGGAAAACAACAGAATAGGAAAGACTAGAGATCTCTTCAAGAAAATTAGATATACCAAGGGAATATTTCATATAAGCAAGATGCAATAAAGGACAGAAATGGTATGGACCTAACAGAAGCAGAAGATATTAAGAAGAGGTAGCAACAATGCACAGAAGAATTATATGAAAAAGATCTTCATGACCCAGATAGCCACAGTGGTGTGATCACTCACCTAGAGCCAGACATCCTGGAACATGAAGTCAAGTGGGCCTTAGGAAGCATCACTATGAACAAAGCTAATGGAGGTGATGGAATTCCAGTTGAGCTATTTCAAATATTAAAGATGATGTTGTTAAAGTGCTGCACTCAATATGCCAGCAAATTTGGAAAACTCAGCAGTGGCCACAGGACTGGAAAAGGTCAGTATTCATTTCAGTCCTAAAAAAAGGCAATGCCAAAGAATGCTCAAACTACCACACAAATGCACTCATCTCACGCACTAGTAAAGTAATGCTCAAAATTCTCCAAGCCAGGCTTCAACAATACGTGAACCATGAAATTCCAGATGTTCAAGTTGGATTTACAAAAGGCAGAGGAACCAGAGATCAAATTGCCAACATCCACTGGATCATTAAAAAGCAAGAGAGTTTCAGACATCTAATTCTACTTCTGCTTTATTGATTAGGCCAAAGCTTTTGACTGTGTGAAAAGCAACAAACTGGAAAATTCTTAAAAGAGATGGGACAATCTGACCACCTGACCTGCCTCCTGAGAAATCTGTATCCAGGTCAAGAAACAACAATTAGAACCGGACATGGAACAGACTGGTTCCAGATTGGGAAAGGAGTATGTCAAGGCTGTATATTGTAACTCTGCTTATTTAACTTATATTCAGAGTACATCATGTGAAATGCTGGGTTGGATAAGGCACAAGCTGGAATCAAGATTGCCAGGAGACATATCAATACCTCTCAGATACACAGATACCTGGATGACACCACGCTTATCAGAAAGCGAAGAACTAAACAGCCCCTTGATGAAAGTGAAAGAGGAGAGTAAATAAGTTGGCTTGAAACTCAACACTGAGAAAATGAAGATCATGGCATCCAGTCCCA
>SJYC01120983.1:0-49210 GCA_006408675.1 Madoqua kirkii
TTTATTAACAGCAATAACCATTTTACAACCAACATCAGTAAATCAGGGTTTATTGAGAACTCTACAATTTTAATCTGTGGAAAACCATTAAAATGTCGGATTTTCATTGGACATAATTTCTAACTTTTATGAAAGATAGATTTTGCATTTAATTGGGGAGTATAAAAAAGTGCAGTGTGGGATAACGAATTGTTTTGAAAAGAGCAAATTGGTTTTAGCTAAACAGCGGTGTCAAACACTAAAAAGTGGCCATCTTTAGTTAGAACTGCCCCAAGGTTGAGGTTAAAAGCAACTGTAGTGATAAATGCATTCTAATGCAGCTCACGATGGGATGAGCTCATGGCGTTTAGAAAAGGCTGAATTATCACCTGTTCACATTTCAGGTATTTTCAGAAAAGCATACAGCTAATTATTTCATTTAAACCTGTGTCTGCTGCCTGGTGAGTACCTTCAAGTTTATATACCATGCTTGCTTTGGAGGTAGCGCTAGTGATAAAGAACTCACCTGCCAGTGCAAGAGACCTAGGAGACGCGGGTTTGATCCCTGTGTCAGGCAGATCTCCTGGAGGAGGGCATGACAACCCACTTCAGGATTCTTGCCTGGGGAATCCCCATGGACAGAGAAGTCTGGCAGGCTACAGTCCACAGCATTGCAAAACATCAGACATGACTGAAGGGACTTAGCATGCATTCACACATACTAAAATTGGAATGATTCAGAGAGGATCAGCATGGCCCTGTGCAACAATGACACAAAAACTCATGGAGCATTACATATATTTATTTGGAAGCTTCCTACAAAACTAAACACACTCTTAGCACACGATCCAGCAATAGGACTCCTTGATATTTACTCAAATAAGCTAAAAATTTATGGCTACACAAAAACCCAAATGTGGATATTTATATCAGCTTTATTCAAAATTACCAAATCTTGGAAGCATCCTTGATGTCCTTCAGTAGATGAATGAATAAATAAACGGGGTACGTTCAAACAATGGGCTATTATCCAAGGCTACAAAAGAAATGAGCAATTAAGTCATGAAAAGACACGGAGGAAGCTCGAACACATATTACTAAGTGAAAGGCACCAATCTGAAAAGGCTACATGTGGTATGATTTCAACTATATGACATTCTGGAAAAGGAAAAACCATGTAGACAGTTAAAAAAAAATCAGGTTTCCAGACATTGGGGGGAGGGAGGGATGAACAGACAGAGCAGAGACGATTTTTAGGGCAGAGAAAAGACTCTGTATGATACTGTAATGGGGAATACACGCATACATGTGTGCTCACGCACTTCAGTTCTGTCCAGCCCTTTGTGACCCTATGGACTGCAGCCTGCCAGAACCCTTTGTCCACGGGAATTCTCCTGGCAAGCATACTGGAGGGGGTTGACATGCCCTTCTCCAGAGGATCTGCCTGACCCAGTGATCCAACCCGCGTCTCTTGTCTTTTGCATTGTCAAGTGGGTTCTTTACCACTAACACCATCCGGGAAGCCCAGTGATGGATATGTCTCATTATTAATTTGTCCAAACCCACAGAACATAAAACACTAAGAATGGACCCTAATGTAAACTATGGACTTTGGGTGATAAAAAAAAGTTGATATACCCAAGTGTTTTTAGTAACAATAATGCCATTCATTATTGGTTGGGGCACAGACTTGGATTACTGTAATACTGAATGGTTTGTCTTGGAAACGAACAGAGATCATTCTGTCATTTTTGAGAATGCATCCAAGTATTGCATTTCAGACTCTTTTGTTGACTATGAGGGCTACTCCATTTCTTCTAAGGGATTCTTGCCCACAGTAGTAGATACAATGGTTATCTGAGTTAAATTCACCCATTCCCGTCCATTTTAGTTCACTGAGTCCTAAAATGTTAATGTTCACTCTTGCCATCTGCTGTTTGACCACTTCCAATTTAACTTGATTCATGGACCTAACATTCCAGGTTTCTATGCATTTTTCTTTACAGCATCAGACTTTACTACCATCACCAGTCACATCCACAACTGTGTGTTCTTTTTGCTTTGGCTCTGTCTCTTCATCCTTTCTGGAGTTTTTTCTCCAGTGCTCTCCAGTAGCATATTGGGCACCTACCAATCCAGGAAGTTTATCTTTCAGTGCCCTATATTTTTGCCTTTTCATATGGTTCACGAGGTTCTCAAGGCAAGAATACTGAAGTGGTTTGCCATTTCCTTCTCCAGTAAATCATGTTTTGTTAGAACTCTCCACCATGACCTATCCATCTTGGGTGGCCCCACAAGGCATGTCTCATAGTTTCATAGTTTCCCAACCAGTAGTGCCGCAGAAGCTGAAGTTGAATGGTTCTATGAAAATCTTTAAGAACTAACATCCAAAAAAGATGCCCCTTTTCATTATAGGGGACTGGAATGCAAAAGTAGGAAATCAAGAGATACACAGAGTAACAGGCAAATTTGACTTGGCCTTGGGGTACAAAATGAAGCAGGGCAAAGGCTAACAGAATTTTGCCAAGAGAACACACTGGTCATAGTAAATACCCTCTTTCAATAACACAAGAGAAGACTCTACACATGGACATCACCAGATAGTCAATACCAAAATCAGATTGATTATATTATTTGCAGTCAAAGACGGAGAAGTTCTACAGAGTTAGCAAAAACAAGACCCGGAGCTGACTGTGGCTCAGATCATGAACTCCTTATTGCCAAATTCAGACTTAAAGAAAGCAGGGAAAACCATTAGACCATTCAGTAGTTTATCAATGGTTCATTCAGAAGGGTAAATCAAATTCCTTCTGATTATACAGTGGAAGTGACAAATAGATTCAAGGGATTAGATCTGATAGAGTGTCTGAAGAACTATGGACAGAGGTTTGTGACATTGTACGGGTGGCAGTGATCAAGACCATCCCCAAGAAAAAGAAATGCAAAAAGGCAAAATAGTTGCCTCAGGAGGCCTCACAACAAGCTGAGAAAAGAAGAGAAGCTAAGGGCAAAGGAGAAAAGGAAAGATAAACCCATCTGAATGCAGAATTCTGAAGAACAGCAAGGAGAGATGAGAAAGCCTTCCTCAGTGATCAGGGGAAAGAAATAGAGGAAAACAACAGAATAGGAAAGACTAGAGATCTCTTCAAGAAAATTAGATATACCAAGGGAATATTTCATATAAGCAAGATGCAATAAAGGACAGAAATGGTATGGACCTAACAGAAGCAGAAGATATTAAGAAGAGGTAGCAACAATGCACAGAAGAATTATATGAAAAAGATCTTCATGACCCAGATAGCCACAGTGGTGTGATCACTCACCTAGAGCCAGACATCCTGGAACATGAAGTCAAGTGGGCCTTAGGAAGCATCACTATGAACAAAGCTAATGGAGGTGATGGAATTCCAGTTGAGCTATTTCAAATATTAAAGATGATGTTGTTAAAGTGCTGCACTCAATATGCCAGCAAATTTGGAAAACTCAGCAGTGGCCACAGGACTGGAAAAGGTCAGTATTCATTTCAGTCCTAAAAAAAGGCAATGCCAAAGAATGCTCAAACTACCACACAAATGCACTCATCTCACGCACTAGTAAAGTAATGCTCAAAATTCTCCAAGCCAGGCTTCAACAATACGTGAACCATGAAATTCCAGATGTTCAAGTTGGATTTACAAAAGGCAGAGGAACCAGAGATCAAATTGCCAACATCCACTGGATCATTAAAAAGCAAGAGAGTTTCAGACATCTAATTCTACTTCTGCTTTATTGATTAGGCCAAAGCTTTTGACTGTGTGAAAAGCAACAAACTGGAAAATTCTTAAAAGAGATGGGACAATCTGACCACCTGACCTGCCTCCTGAGAAATCTGTATCCAGGTCAAGAAACAACAATTAGAACCGGACATGGAACAGACTGGTTCCAGATTGGGAAAGGAGTATGTCAAGGCTGTATATTGTAACTCTGCTTATTTAACTTATATTCAGAGTACATCATGTGAAATGCTGGGTTGGATAAGGCACAAGCTGGAATCAAGATTGCCAGGAGACATATCAATACCTCTCAGATACACAGATACCTGGATGACACCACGCTTATCAGAAAGCGAAGAACTAAACAGCCCCTTGATGAAAGTGAAAGAGGAGAGTAAATAAGTTGGCTTGAAACTCAACACTGAGAAAATGAAGATCATGGCATCCAGTCCCATCACTTAATGGCAAATAGATGGGGAAACAATGGGAATAACGAGAGACTTTATTTTGAGGGGCTCCAAAATCATGGCAGATGGCGACTGCAGCCATGAAATTAAAAGACGCTTGCTCCTTGGAAGAAAAGCTATGACTAACCTAGAGAGCTTATTAAAAAGCAGAGACGTTGCTTTGCCAACAAAGGTCCATCTAGTCAAGGATATGGTTTTTCCAGTAGTCATGTATGGATGTGAGAGTTGGACTATAAAGAAAGCTGAGCACTGAAGAATTGATTCTTTTGAACTGTGGTGTTGGAGATGACTCTTGAGAGTCCCCTGGACTGCAAGGAGATCCAACCAGTCCATCCTAAAGGAAATCAGTCCTGAATATTCATTGAAAGGACTGATGCTGAAGCTGAAAGTCCAATACTTTGACCACCTGATGCGAAGAACTGACTCACTGAAAATACCGTGATGCTGGGAAAGATTGAAGGTGGGAGGAGAAGGGGACGACAGAGGATGAGATGCTTGGATGGAATCCCCGACTCAATGGACGTGCGTTTGAGTAAGCTCTGGGAGTTTGTGATGGGGAAGCCTTGCGTGCTGCAGTCCATGGGGTCGCACAGAGTCAGACACGACTGAGTGATGGAACTAAACTGAATGCCATTCATAAGACTCCCCAAGATAAGGTAAAACCTCGGAGAGTTACCAGCTTCTGTAAATAACCAAAGTAGCCATTTATCTCCTCCATGCACTAGAGTGTGTGTGCTCAGATGCTAAGTCATGTCCAACTCTTTGGTGACTCCATGGACTGCAGCCTGCCAGGCTCCTCTGTCTATGGGTTTCCCCAGGCAAGAATACTGCAGAGTGCTGCCATTTCCTTCTCCAGGGTCTTCCTGATCCAGGGATGGAAACCTTATCTCCTGCATTCACAGGCAGATTTTTTACCACTGAGCCACCAAGGAGGGGTGGTCCTGGCTGCATCCTTCTTCATGGGGCTGAAAGTGTGTTACAAACCACAAAGGTTTTCAATTTCAGTCTGCATCCTCAACTGTAATGGAGCCCTACGTCTTCCCCTGAGAAGCAAAGTTCACAATGCTTTAAAAAAGAAGAAAATGAGAAGGAAGAACGGAAGCCACAATCCTCTCTACTATTTATTTAGTATTAGAAACTGTGCTAGATGCCTTGCATATTCTTGGGTTTTCTTCTTCTTTGGCTGGAGCAATCCAACAGGAAAAGTATTGTTCCTGTTTTCAGATGAGGACTCGCTGAGGTTCAGGGTGGCCAGTATTTGCCACAGGTCATAGTGTTAGGAGGTGCTAGTCAGGATCGGACTGCAGTTTGACTCCAAAATTGTTACTTTCCCTTCATTATGCCACACTAAGAATTTTCAGTTCGCTACCATTTCCAGACTCCACAACTACATCCCAGGAGAGAGAACCTGCTGATACAGGCATCATTATGCACTTATGAGGATGTAACCGGGGCCCATTATGACAATGATGTCTTTTGGGGTCATGGCCAAATGTGGGGAAACTTGTAATAAGGGTGGAGACTGCTTGTATTCTCTCCTCTTCATATGCCCCCTTTCCTTCCCCACGAGGTACCCTCTCTGTAGCTGGAGACACTCAGTACTTCCTGTTTCCTAAGATTGCATCTAACCCAGGCTCCTGGTCCCTGAAAGCACAGGGGCTCCAGGACTGCCCTGCTCCCAGAGCCTCTATTCCCTCCGTGTTCATGAGTTTTATTGCCAGATGATCTATTTCAAACAACAAAACACAGCAATGACAACAACTTTCAGATTAGCATATCAGCTGGAAGAGATTTCAATGAAAAAACTATTTCTCAGGGCAGACTGTCAGGCAACAGAATAAGAAGATATGCTATTACTGGCCCAGGGGTCCCAATGAGGAAGGAAATGGCACCCCACTCCAGTACTCTTGCCTGGAAACTCTCATGGACAGAGTACCCTGGTAGGCTGCAGTCCAAGGGGTCACTAAGAGTTGGACACGACTGAGTGAATTCACTTTCATGCATTGGAGAAGGAAATGGCAATCCACTCCAGTGTTCTTGCCTGGAGAGTCCCAAGGACGGCAGAGCCTGGTGGGCTGCCGTCTATGGGGTTGCACAGAGTCGGACACGACTGAAGCGACTTAGCAGCAGCAGGGGTCCCAAGCTTCCAGAAAGGCTTTGCAGAAGCTAACCAATCCTAACATGTCACTAAAAAGAAACACCAGCTAGCAAAGAGAGGAAAAGTCTAAGCTTTAAGTTTGATTGACTCTGTGATCTGAAAGCTTGAACAAGTTCCTGTAAGATGGTCATGAAAATACCAAGAGCTTTCTAGCATCTCATAGCAATCTTCCGCAAATTAAATTAAAAACAGAAAAGACTACTTAACACAGTGCCTGGCACACAGAGGCACTCTTTCTATTCTTATGCAAAGCACCTCATCTGATCATCTAGATAGAGTTAGTTGCCAAGTATGCTCTGTCTTACAGAGAGAAGAGAGGTGTCTTATGAAAATAAGATGTGCTCCCAAGGTTCCTTTCAATGTGCCAAGTAGGAGACCTCCTATTCCACTGCAGGACAAAATCAGCTGGTACATCAGCTGATTCTGACTGGATCTGTCACAACTCCTTCCAGTGATGACCTCTGGGACCCCACAGGAGGTGGGCAGGATGGGAACCAGGCTGCAGTGGAGCAAGTGAACACCCCTGCTCAGAGAAGGTAACTTTGACTGATGATATTTCACAGTGACCATTATGTAACTGATCAATTTCCAAGCAGTTTCCAGTTACTGCCATTCTGAAGAGTCATTAACAACAGGATACTCGCATGACTAAGAGATCAGTAAGCACAAAAATACTCTGCAATCTGAAGACCCCATGAGAGGCACTGGCAGACATCCCCCCGTCAAGAGACCCTGACCACAGAAGGTATGAACATTTTCACCTCCTTTCCCTATCTGTATCCGTCTCTCTCACAGCTTTCTCCTCTAGATCGACCTGCCCTTCAACAAAAACACAAATGTTGGTGGAGATAACTAGTGTGTAATGAGATGGCTGGATGGCATCACTGACTCGATGGACATGAGTCTGAGTGAACTCTGGGAGTTGGTGATGGACAGGGAGGCCTGGCATGCTGCAATTCATGCGGTCGCAAAAAGTCGGACATGACTGAGCGACTGAACTGAACTGAAGCTATTCTGAAACTAAAGAGCTGTAAATATCAGTGTACAGACATAGGTAGTATCCATCTCATAAATAAGTGAAATTTCAAAGGAACACGTGTTTGGAACGCAGATGCTTTCTCACCTTAAGAAGATGCTATAAAAGCTTGTGAAGGCCCCACACCAGCCATTAACCCACAGTGCAGCTGAAACATTCTCCATATTCATCCATAATACAAAGGGTAGGAAACAAAGCTTCCCCTCTTCAGCTCAGAATTTCTGTTTTAAACCATCCTACAGTCACAGCTGTTCCTTGAAATGGCCGTGTTTCAGCCAGCCTGGCTCTGAAATTTATTTCTAATGATGTCTATGTGCTTAAAACTAAAAGATCATTAATATGTCAAGGGGGAGTGGAAAGTGGACTGAGTTCAAGAGTGGCCCCTTCCCCAAATTTCAAGCCCACACATAACCTGTGCATGTGACCTTATTTGGAAATAGGGTCATGGCAGAGGTACTGTGACCAAGAAGATTAACACAAGGCATTACTGGATTGAGGCTGACCCTCATTCAATGATTCATGTTCTTGTAAGAGCCAAAATTCAGACATATCGAGAGAGAGAGAGACTTCCCTGGTGGTCCAGTGGCTAAGACTCCATGCTCCCAACGCAGGGGGCCCGGGTGTGATCCTCAGTGTTGAACTAGATTCCACATGCCCACCTAAGGGTTTGTATGACACAACTGAAGATCCCAGAAGATCTCCCATACCACCACCAAGATCAGAGGTCCTGATCCTGCATCTAAGACTCTGCACAGTCAAATCAATAAATATTTAAAAAGAAAGGGATAAAAAAAGATACAGAGAGAATAATACCCATATGAAGATGGAGGCAGAGTCTGCAGTGATCTATCTATACCCCGAGGGCAGCAAGGATTGTCAGAAACCACCAGAATCTAAGAGACAGGCTCATTTTCCAGAGCCCCCAGGAAAACTCACCCTGCCTGCACCCTACTTCAGACTTCTAGCCTCCAGAACTGTGAGAGAATTCAGTTTGACGGTTTTAAGTCCCAGTATGTACTCATTTGTCACAGCAGTCCCAGGAAACTAATCCAGGAAGTAAATACCTACCAGTGTAGAAATCTGGCAAGAGGGGAGGCACCAGAAAAGAAAATATACTTTCTTACTGAGAAGTCTGTATTTATTGTGCTCCTTCTTCCCCTGGCCAAGAACTCTCTCAAATATTGTTTTCACTGCCATCAGGGTGTGTGACTATTGAAGTTTTTCACATAGGGTTCCACTCCTGTGGTTATAGCTGAAAATCACATCAGAATGGGGTGGAGAGTGAAGGGAAAGGAGGGAAGCCCAAGAGAATGGGGATATATATATATAAATACACACACACACACACACACACACACACACACACACACACGTGTGCTTAGTTGCCCAGTTGTGTCCAATTCTTTGTGACCCCATGGACTGTAGCCTGCCAGGCTCCTCTGTTTGTGGGAATTCTCTAGGCAAGAATACTAGAGTTGGTTGCCAGGCCCTTCTCCAGGGGATCTTTCCAACCCAGGCATCAAACCCAGGTTTCCTGCATTGCAGGCAGATTCTTTACCATCTGACCTACCACACAGCTCAGCAGGTATTTGTGATATAGCAGAAACTAATACAACATCTTGGAGAAGGAAATGGCAATTCACTCCAGTGTTCTTGCCTGGAGAATCCCAGGGACGGGGGAGCCTGGTGGGCTGCTGTCTATGGGGTCGCACAGAGTCGGACACGACTGAAGCGACTTAGCAGCAGTAGTAGCAGCAGCAGCAGCAGCAGCAGCAGCTATACAACATCGTAAAGCCTCTATGCAGGCACACTCAGTGTCCTGCTCTTAGCAACGCCGTGGACTGCAGCCCGCCAGGCTCTCCTGTCCATGGGATTCTCCAGACACGAATACTGGAGTGGGTTGCCATTCTCTTTTTCAGGGGATCTTCCCTACCCAGAGATCAAACCTGCATCTCCTGCGTCTCCTGCATTGGCAGGCAGAATCTTTACCACTGAGTCTCCTGGGAAGCCCTATACTCCAATAACAAATAAACAAAAGAGATGCAAAGATGGAAAAAGGAACTGAGCCAATTACTCATTTCCTTTCAAGGACAGTGTTGGGGCAAGAAAGGTGGAGGGATGTTTCAAGAGCTGCTTCCAAATTCTACCCAAGTTCAGCCTTTGAGTTGGCCAAAAGGTTCATTCACTTGAATGAACAGTTGACCAGCTAGGAATGCTGCTTGGTGGCTCATTCCTTCTCCAACAGGGATCTTCCCTCCCAACCATAGCCCCAAAGAGCCTTGGAGTCCTCATAATTCCTAAATCCCTGAGCTCTCTGGGAAGACACTTCAATGTGTGTGTGCACGTGTACAAACTCATGGACACATTTATATATCAAGGCACATTTCCCCTTTTGGCTCTTACCCTACCAGGCTACACACTGCTTATCTTTCTCTTCTCTGTTCTTTATTTTCATTGTGTCTTCAAATACTAAGTGAAGAAGGATGTATACCCATTTTCTAACACTCAGGAGAAAAGACAGACACAAGAGTCTAGTGGATTTCACAGTTTTGTCTGGGCTGTGTCCCAGTATTACCTCCAATATTCAGGAATAAAGGCAGGGAATACTTCCCATTCATATTCAACATATATTTATTGGACATCTGAATGTGAGAAGCAGTCTTTTCTGTTCTGGAGATAAAGCGATACAAAAATAAACATGGGAATTCCATGGAGGTCCAGTGATTTTAAGACTCTGAGCTACCATGGCCAGGTAACTAAGATCCCACATTCTGTGTAGCATGGCCAAACAAACAAAACTCTCCCTGTGGAGCTTAAATTCCAATAGAAAATAAGTTGAATAAATACCGCATGGTTGTGCTAAGAGCTAAGGAGTTAATAAATGCAGAGAAAGGGGCTTGAAAGTATACATGTAGGGTAAGGAACTGATATTGTCATCAGAGTGCCCTGAACAGACCTCTTTGAGCAGGAGGTATCTGAGGAAGCCCTGAAGGAAGGGAAGAAACAATGGAGTAACTGGGGAAGAGTGTTCCAGCAGAGGGGTCGGCATGTGCAAAGGTCCTGAGGCAGGCACATGGCTGGTGAAGCTGTTGAAGAGTGAGGAGGCTAATGTGGCTACAGCAGGGCCGGAAACTGAACAAGAGATGAGGTCAGAGGTGAGAGCAGGCCTGATTATCCTGGACCACATAAGGTTTGAAAGTGGACTTTTCTCTGAGTGTTCTGAGGAACTTTGAGAAGACTGAACAGTGTTATGACTTAAATGGGTGTAAGACCTTTGGTGGGTCATTGATGTGAGCATCAGTTTTCTTGCCCCTAAAATGGAAAGGCCGTGCCAAGTAAATATCTAAGCTCTCTTCTAGGTGTAAAAATTGATTTTTAGACATCTAGAGAATGTTCGGTTCCCACAGAACAGATAATAAAACCATGACCTTCTGCCCATCTTCACTGCTCTCTGGTGCTTCAGAGTTGACACAGTGACCCAGCCCAGGCTTGGCAGAGAGCCTGGTTATGAGAGATGGTGTGATTATAGCAAACGGCTGGTACCTGAGTGAGTCCCCCAGGAACACGGGAGGTGTCCTCAATGATACCGACATATACCCAGCCCCATAACACCCAGCCACCTGTTCCCCGCCTCGGAAATCCAGGGCACTCTCTGTACAGAACAAGGCGGCAGCCAAAGGAGATCAAATATCTGTTTGCTTCACATTAAATACAAATCTAAAAATAAGCATTTTCCTTTCTCATCATTCGCATCACGCATGGGGAGTTCACTTTAATTTTCAAGTCCGTTTACTTCATTTCAGGAAGTTTGGGAGCTCTGAATAGAATCCCCCCTGCAGGCTTCTTGTCTGGATCAGCAAGTCAGTTTTGGTTCCCCTTGGTTACTTTTCGCTCCTCTGTCCCTCCAAATGCAAAATCCCACAGCAAAGCGCAACAAAGTTTTCTGTTGTTTTAATATCTCTACTTCCTAGTGAGGAAACCAGGACTCTCAGGACCTTCCCCTAGCTGCTCAGAGAAGAGTCACAGCTGGCCTCTCTACTGCTGGTTGGACTCAGACCTATGTTTGCATATATATTGGGTTGGCTAAAACATTTGTTCAGGCTTTTCCATCAGCTTATACAGGAAAATCCGAATGAAGTTTTCGGCCAACCCCAAAACGGGACTTTACCAAGCAATCTTTGTATTTCTGAATAGACCCCACAATATTATCTTAATACCCATATTACAAGTCTATCAGAACCTCTTTTAATAGTGACTGAAAGAACACCATCCCCAACAGCACAGTGTGTTATTAACGATCATTAGAGTCTAACCGTATGATAGAAGCTTCTGGAAAACCAGCAAGGAGCAAAAACTCTGACTACTCTGGATTCCTACCACCTCACTGCGAACAACAGATAAGAGATTTGTGACCTCCAACACTTCGTGTGTCCCCCACGCCAGCGCAGCGCCTGAAACATAACAAATACTCCAGGGTTGTCTGTTTCGTAAACAAATGAAGGATAAGTGCAAACACCCGTGAAACCCGCAGTGGAGCCCGACCGCCTTCTTTCTACACTGTTTTCATGTGACGTTGCCTGTTAGATGGATCTAGAAGCCAATGTTCAAAGCAGAGTGCACAGGGTGAAGGATGAGGCCACAGAGCAGGCCACCGGCATCACCGAGGTCCCCAGGAGGAAGGGCACACGACAATTTCCACCCACACTGGCTGGCGAGGGCTTAAGAAATTAGAGGAGAGACAATTTCCTCTTCCAGCTTATTCCCATCAGCGCTTCACCATCAGTAGCGGTTGGGTCCCGGCAGCAAGAAGGCCCGGCCCAGGCTGGCTTACGTCTCCTGTGAGCACACAGGACTCAGTCCCCTGTCTTGGGAACTGGCCTGGTCTTACCTCTGCAGCAGGAACTCCCTCGGGCGGCCGGCAGTGTAGCACAATCATGCCTTCGATGGGTACCTCCCTTCCCTGTGGATCTTGCTCAAAGTTTTTCCGTAAATCTGCAAAGAATAGGAAAGACAAGACACTTTGCTCTGGGACCAGGAAGATCCACATTTGCTCCAAAGATGATAAAACAGTGAGCTTAATGTCACAATCTAGACACACACACACATACACACACACACACACCCCTGGTTTCAGGAGTTCCAGAATCTAAGAACCCTTTTCCTGAATATTCAAACACATTTCAAATAAGCCTTAACCAAATTGTCCCTAATATTCTCTACTGATATGATGGATAGAAGATTTACTAGGAGAGCAGGAAAGAAAAACTCATTACTTCATGAGTCTTTGCCAGCATTATCTACTTAGCATCTGATAAAACACTTGGTCTAATAAATTGCCATCCACAGCTATTATGCATCTGAGGTGCACGTGATTTTATTAACTAAAGAATGCATCATTAATGTGTAACCTCTGCATTCCCTTCGCCCTCTAGGGAGCTCTAGAAGATGGTAATAGAGTGTGATTACCTATTAGTCTTTTATTTGTAACCAGGGAGAAGAGGCAACATTCAACCACAACAAAATCTATAACCTATCCACCAAACACATAATTAAAAAATACAACGCCCTCCAGTCCAGCAACAATGCCGGGTTTCCATGCAGTGCCTTTCATAGAAGACTCTAGGCTCTTTGCAAACAAGCTGCACCATTAACCTTTTATACATAGAAGCGTGACACTTGGAGGGGTTAATTGGCTTGCCAGTAGTCACAGAGAATATCAGCGTCAGGGATGGGGGAGAATTTACCACATGTCCAGACATTAGTCTCTGAGTGCTCACCAGCAAATCTTTTTCGGGGAAAGGACACACACGGGGACAGTTGAGAAAGAGAGAAAGAGTATCATTTGCATGGCTTTCCACTTAAGCATATGCTTCATTAGCAAGAGTGGGGGTTGGCCTCTACTTCTTTAGGAGGTGTCATAACAACACTTTGATAATTGAACCTCACAAGCTTATTTCCGCTGTCATTTGAAAGCCTGGGATAGTGGGGTGAAGACAGTTTGACAAGCCTTCCTCAAGACCTGCCCCTCCCTCCCGGACGATGTATTTTTCAACTGAGGATCTCAAATTACAGGCTGTAGATTTATTGATTTAATTTTCTTTAGTGCTTACAATAACATGAAATATATTCTCTGTAAAGAGCAGAGCTTCAGAATCAGTTACATCTGTATAGATGGTATAAATACATTAAACTTGCTTTTAGCAAGTCAGAGACACGCCATGAATAACAAGCCCAGCAATCCATGTATTCACTTTCTTTGGAATTTTCCTCTTAATGTTTTCCTTCCCAGAGGCGATTGATGTCTTTTTTTCAGCAGGGCTGTCTATTTGGAGATCATCGCGAGTGTTTGTGAAGCCAAGGATCTTACAAGGACTCACGCTATAGGCAGGTGGCAGGATCTATTTTCCCGTTTCTCTGCTGTCCTCCCAAACTGTAAAGCCAAGCTTCCTTCTATTAGAGATCTGTAAATTGCCACGGCAGATCTGCGAATTGCCACAGCCTTTATGATTCAGAATTCCTGATTGCAAGTTTGAGGAAGTTCACATAATTGATAACAAAACTATGAGTGATGGGGATGTGAATAAACCTCGGAATGAAAAATCTCATGTTTCCTCCACAATTGGACCACGAATTCTCCTTTGCTCAAAAATCCCCTTTCCAGGAACGTCCCTGGTGGTCCAGTGGTTTAGAATCTGTGCTGCAATGCAGAGGATGTGGGTTCACTCCCTGGTTGGGGAACTAAGATCCCACATGCCATGGGATAACTAAGCAGGCGGGCTACTACTGAGCCTGCACACCAAAACAAAAGATCTCAAGAAAGCAAAGAAGATCCGATGTGCCACAACTCAGGTCTGATGCAGCCAAACCAATCAATCAATAAATTTTAAAAGAATCCTCTTTCCTTATGACTAAATTACTCACCAGGACTACAGTAAACCCCCTTTCATGGGGAATACATTCCAAGAACTCAGTGGGTGCCTGAAACCACAGAGAGTACCAATTCCTATATATCTTATTTTTTTTCCTATGCATACGTCCCCATGATAAAGTTCAATTTATAAAGCAGGCACAGTAAGGGATCAATATACCAGGACTAAAATAGGACAATTATAACAATATACTGTAATAAATGTTCCATGAATATAGTCTCTCTCAAAATATCTTCAGTTCATATCTTACTGGACAAATTTAGTGCTTTCCCATCTTAACGAAGCACGTCAGTGTGGCGGCTGTATCGTTTTTAGTTTGAGGGGCAACAGTAAAACTAACAAGGATTTCTTTTTCCTTCTTCATCATTTCATGGAGAGAAGATTCACGCTTACCATAGATCTTAAGCTCAGCATAGAATCTTTCTTCCCTCACTAAGTGAAAAAGTGGAAGTTCTTAATAAGGACTTAAAGCATTTTTCAGCATTTCTTTGGTGTACCTGAATTTCCAGCATCACTATCCTTATGCTTTGGGTCCATTATTAATTAAAACAAGGGTTACTTGTTTTAAAACACAAGTACTGTCATACCAGGACAGCTGATCCGATAACCTAGACGGCTACTAAGATTAACGTGCAGGACACACTGGGCAAAGAGATGATTCACTTCCTATGCAGGGATGCAGCTGGATGGCAGGAGATTTCATCATGCTACTCGGAAGAGCACGCGACTTAAAACAGGAATTGTTATTTCTGAAATTTTCCATTTAATATTTTCAGACTAAGGTTGACTGTGGGTAACTGAAACCACAGATAAGAGAGATGACTCTGTATTGAAATGAGCCTGCTGCAGAGCGTGGGGGACTCTTACATGACACGTCGGTTTGCTAATGGAAAGAAACGGTGGTATTTTGTGCCTAATTCTGTTCGGTTTGTTTGGTATTTTTTCCTTTTCTTTGATTGCTTTGTTTTCAAAAAGGAAGTCTTACCCAGTGCTGCTACACAATGATTGCAGTTTTGACAACACCAAATAATCTGCATTCAACCCAATGAAGCATAGAAAACAGAGAGTGGAAATTTCTATTTTGTCTTATACTATTTCTATTTTGTCTATTTCCTTTCTTTGCTCACTAGAAATGGAAATGGGAACAAAACGCAGAGTTTTCGGGTATTTCCACACATCAGCAAATGAGAAGAAACTATATCATTAGCAAACCGACGTGTCATGTAAGAGTCCCCCACGCTCTGCAGCAGGCTCATTTCAATACAGAGTCATCTCTCTTATCTGTGGTTTCAGTTACCCACAGTCAACCTTAGTCTGAAAATATTAAATGGAAAATTTCAGAAATAACAATTCCTGTTTTAAGTCGCGTGCTCTTCCGAGTAGCATGATGAAATCTCCTGCCATCCAGCTGCATCCCTGCATAGGAAGTGAATCATCTCTTTGCCCAGTGTGTCCTGCACGTTAATCTTAGTAGCCGTCTAGGTTATCGGATCAGCTGTCCTGGTATGACAGTACTTGTGTTTTAAAACAAGTAACCCTTGTTTTAATTAATAATGGACCCAAAGCATAAGGATAGTGATGCTGGAAATTCAGGTACACCAAAGAAATGCTGAAAAATGCTTTAAGTCCTTATTAAGAACTTCCACTTTTTCACTTAGTGAGGGAAGAAAGATTCTATGCTGAGCTTAAGATCTATGGTAAGCGTGAATCTTCTCTCCATGAAATGATGAAGAAGGAAAAAGAAATCCTTGTTAGTTTTACTGTTGCCCCTCAAACTAAAAACGATACAGCCGCCACACTGACGTGCTTCGTTAAGATGGGAAAGCACTAAATTTGTCCAGTAAGATATGAACTGAAGATATTTTGAGAGAGACTATATTCATGGAACATTTATTACAGTATATTGTTATAATTGTCCTATTTCTGTCTCTTATACACATCTCCACACCTGAAAGAGTCCACATGCTGCAACGGAGACCTGGAGCAGCTAGGTAAATAAATCTTTAAAAAAAAAAAAAAGGAAGGAAAATCCTGTATTGACATTGGCATATAGGAAAGGGTATTGTCTATAAGCAAGAAGCTAGGAGAAATTTCTTTTTGATCTCCTACAGTCAGGACCAGATTGAAGAAAGGATCCATGCGATGTCCTGACCTTTCCAATTGACACTGGCAATCACTGTTAAAGTTTTCCAACAAGAACTATATATCCACTTCTAAATGTGGAGACAAGCCGAGTCAAGGCAGAAGACAGAGGATCAGGCAACAACTGTGGTGTCGTGAACACGGATTCAACTCATCAAAGGCACCCCATCACGTACCAGGTATCACACCAAGTAAGAAAGACAGGGGTCAGAGTTCTGGCTTGTGCCTAATATTGGTGGCAGGGAACTCTGGTATTTTTCATTCCCAAAGAGGACGACCATACCAGACAAATTCCAGACAGCTACTAAATATGCCAGAAATTACAGAAATAAATTCTTAGACAGAGACGTAAATGATTTCGCTCTATCTATGATTCTCATCATAGGTCATTCAATCTAGTTTTGCTATTTGTTTGTTCGCTTAGGGTTTTTGCTTGTTTGTTTTTGATTTCATACTTCTTGACCCTGCCAGGCAGCTTTGCAGGATCTTAGTTCCCGATCAGGGACTGAACCCAGGCTCCTGGCAGGCAAAGAAGGAGAGTCCTAACCACTGGACCACCAGGGAGTTCCCGACAACTTCTGAATTGGCAAACGAGAGACTTTGATCACCTATGCTAGTTCCAAGGCTTGAAAGATTCCCAGAGAAATCTGTGTCAGTTCTAACAGTAGGAAAAGCATCCCCCGTCTTGTAAAAAGAATTACACGACAAGTGAAGGAGACAAACCACGGAACTGAAATGGTTTCCCCTAAGCCTGGAAACAAGAGGCTTTTTGGAGATCTTCTAATTTAAGTTATTTAAAATCAAAAGGAAATAGTAACTGAGAAGCTACAGTAGGGATTTATAAATAGGATAACATCTGAGATCAAGAAAACTGCCACTATGCATGAAAAAAATAAACAAAACAAAACTGCTGAATTAGAAATATATGTCATGGAGACAGTAAACAGCATACTGAAGATGGCTGAAAATCGAGCTAGTAAAACAGACGACAGATTTGTCAGGATCCAGGCAAGAAACAGGAAGCGCAGAGTTGTTTTAACAGAAAATATTAATATAAAAAATTGAAGGGCTAAATAGGCAAAAGGGGAACTCGTAGGAGCTGTTCCCATTCCAGGGATGGGGGGTGAGGGAACCAAAGGAAGACACTGAGGTTAGAGAAGTTTGAAGCTTAGAGAGGGCTCTGCTCTCCAAGGACAGGGCACAGCACGCTGGCACCTCAGGAACTTGCAAGAGGGACCCAGGACTTGAGACCTAGACCTCCGGAGAAGGGTCGGTGGAGCTGGCATCTCTGGGGGCAGAGGGAGGGATGGGGTGCAGCAGATAGAGAAGCTCGATCTGGACTTACTTTTAAAAAGTAAGTGGGAAGCCAGAAGCTGCTGCCACTTCCACATAGAAATTCTGCTGGAATGGTGCAGACAGAGACAGAAAATGAACAGAAAGAAGTAGCCGTCCCTTCCTCTTTCACGCTGCGGTCTTCTCTGGCGCCCCCTATTGGTGGAACCTTACAGGGAGCTAGGGTCTGGCAAGGGAGTCCTAGCCCTAGCTTCACAAAATACAAGCCATTCGTTTTAGAGAGGGCAGTAGCTTAGTGTCCAGCAGATCCTAGTTTAAAAAAATGTTCTCCAAGAGAACTCTAATAATTACATATTCTATCTCTGTTTTCCTCACTCGATCATCAGTTCAGTGAATATGGGCTTTATGTCTGAGATATTCATTCTTATAGTCCCAGTGCCTTCTGTTATAGGAAAGGTTCTTGAAGGTGAAGGTAAAGTCGCTCAGTCGTGTCCGACTCTTTGCAACCCCGTGGACTGTAACCTACTAGGCTTCTCTGTCCATGGGATTCTCCAGGCAAGAATACTGGAGTGGACTGCCATTTCCTTCTCCAGGGGATCTTCTCGACCCAGGGACCGAACCTGGGTCTCCCATGTTGGAGGCAGACGCTTTAATCTCCAAGCCACCAGGGAAGTTCTTAGTATCGATAAACATAAGTTGAACACATGAGCTAGGAGGAAACGACAAAATGATAAATGAGTTTGCCAGAAAAACGATGAAATAAATAACAAAAGAAAATGCTGAGTTAGAGAAATACAATTTAAATACAATACTTAGTTTAGAAGGAGACAGTAAGTGTAAAGAAAATAAATGATAATTAAATTAATGATAAAATTCACTCTTCTCTAAGTTGAGAAAAAACTTGAGTTTGCAAAAGAGCTCACTGGATACAAGGCAAAATAATTTGGAAAAGAAAAACTGTTCTAGGTATATTGTATTTGAAATTTTTCACAAAATTTCTATAACTGTAAAAAAAAATTTTACAAGTATTTTACAATAAATAAATGGAAGTAACTAAAATTTTCATAGAGTTAACATTGTTAAAATGTCCTTTATCCAAAGCCATCTTAGATTCAATGCAGTCCCTATCAAAATCCCACTGTCATTTTCACGGGAAAAGAGAAGAAATTCTAAATTTAGCATGGAACCACAAGAGACACTTAAGAGCCAAAACAATCTTGAGAAAAAAGAACAAAGCTGGAGGCATGACATTTCCTCATTTCATATCACACCACAAAGCAACAGTAATCAAACAGTATGGTATGGGCATAAAAGCAGGGAAATGGATGAATGAAATAGAATCGAGAGCCCAGAAATTAGCCTTCATATATATGGCTAACTAATATTTGAAATGAGATACAAATGTAGCAAATGTGAAAAAGACAGTCTCTTCCCTAGTGGTGCTGGAAAATTTGGATATATAACAAATGAAATGTGCAAGAGAACCTTTCCCTTACATCACACACACAAGTTAACTTGAAATGGATCAAAGATTATACATAAAACCCTGAAACCGTGAAACTCCTATAGGAGAACAACGGGGGAAAAAACCTCCTTAAAAACATTTTTGTATATGACAATAAAATCACAAGCAACAACAATGACTATATAAAATTAACAGACTTATGTGCAGCAAAAGAAATGATCAGCATGAAAGGCAACCTGAGGAATGAGAGAAAATATTTCCAAACTATATATTTGATAGGGTATTATATACAAAAATATATAAGGAACTCATTCAACTCAATGGTAAAAAAATAATCCAATCCAAATAAAAAGTGAGCAAAGGACCCAAACAGACATTTTTCCAAAGAAGATGTACAAATGGCCAGTGAGTTCATGACAAGGTGCTCAACATCACTAACCAGAGAAATGCAAAAATCAAATCCACCTCACTTCTATCAGAACAGCCAATATCAACCCTTGTTAGGGGCTATTGCAGCTGATGACTTTCAGTTGAAGCCAGCATTTATTTACTGTTCTGAAAATCCAATGGCCCTTAAGAAGGATGCTAAATTTACTCTGCCTGAGTTCTATAACAGAACAACAAAGCCTGGATAATAACTCATCTGTCTACAACCTGATGTGCTATTTTAAACTCATTGTTGAGATTTCATTGACAATGCACCTGGTCACCCAAGAGTTCTAATGGAGATGCACAATATTAATACTGTTTTCATGCCTTCAATAAAGCAAAGCACATTGAAATGAGGTATGCCTGTATCTGGTTGAATTGTTGGTCTGCCACTTACTAGCACCTTGACTTGATAAGTATTTTTATTTTTCTTTGCCTCAGGTTCCTCATCTGGAAAATGAACATACTAATTTCTGTTACATATAGTTGGGTTTGAATTAAATGCTAATATGTGAAAAATCCTTCTAAGTGCACTGGATGCATCAGTTCAGTTCAGTTGCTCAGCCGTGACCCATGAATCACAGCACGCCAGGCCTCCCTGTCCATCACCAACACGACTTAGTTAAGGTCACATCTATTATTATATCCTATTATAAAGCCACGATTATTAAAAGATCTTGTCATTAATATATAAATTATTTATAACTACAACACTTTTCAAAGGCACTCAAATAAAAACATAAGTTGGTAATGATATATACTAAATATTATATACTTATACTGATATGAGTGAGTGAGTGAAGTTGCTCAGTCATGTCCGACTTCTTTGTGACACCATGGACTGTAGCCTAACCAGGTTCCTCCGTCCATGGGATTTTCTAGGCAAGAATACTGGATTGGGTTGCCATTTCCTTCTCCAGGAGATCTTCCCCACCTAGGGACTGAACTCAGGTCTCCTGCATTGTAAGCAGACGTTTTACCATCTGAGCCACCAGGGAAGATCCTTATACTGATATACAATGTACAAATTAGGATGGCTGTTAGGATAAAAAGATAAAGTGAGATCTATGTCTTATTTCATACCAAAATAAATCCCATCTTAATAAAAATATTATCTACTAAGCCACAGCAGTAATAAAATACTTATTGAATCTTAAGTTAGGAAAGCCTTTTCTAAACCCAAAATTGGAGGAAGAATACCTTAGGAAATGATCAGCAGATACTGTTTTGTCAAAACTGAAAAATGTTTTTACCTAAAACACTACAAGAAAAATTATAGGCAGAGGTTTAACAGTCTTAATATATTTATAAAGGGCACTTTTTGAACAAAGTGAGAAGGATAAATAGCCTAAAATAAAATGTCAAAGGGGCATGAAAACATAACTTACAAAAGAAGGACACAAATGACTAATAAAAGATATTTAGAAGTGTCAATATCACTGTTACTGAAATACTAATTTTAAAAGCACCAGTATGTCTCTTTACTCTTCCAAACAGCCTCTGTTTTGTTTGTTTCTTTGTTTTAAAGGATAGTTTCCAGTTTTAGAAAGAGTATAGAGAACTGAATGAAAAGAACATCTTGAAAGCGAAAGAGGAAAGTGAAAAAGTGGGCTTAAAACTCAACATTCTGAAAACTAAGATCATGGCATCTAGTCCCATCACTTCATGGTAAACAGATGGGGAAACAATGGAAACAATGACAGACTTTATGTTTGGGGCTCCAAAATCACTGCAGATGGTGACTGTGGCCATGAAATTAAAAGATTCTTACTCCTTGGAAGGAAAGTTATGATCAACCTAGATAGCATATTAAACAGCAGAGACATTACTTGGCCAACAAAGGTCCGTCTAGTCAAGGCTATGGTTTTTCCTGTGGTCATGTATGGATGTGAGAGTTGGACTGTGAAGAAAGCTGAGCGCTGAAGAATTGATGCTTTTGAACTGTGGTGTTGGAGAAGACTCTTGAGAGTCCCTTGGACTGCCAGAAGATCCAACCAGTCCATTCTGAAGGAGATCAATCCTGGGTGTTCATTGGAAGGACTGATGCTGAAGCTGAAACTCCAACACTTGGGCCACCTAATGCGAAGAACTGACTCACAGGAAAAGACCCTGATGCTGGGAAAGATTGAAGGGAGGAGAAGTGGATAACAGAGGATGACATGGGTGGATAGCATCACCAACTCGATGGACATAAGTTTGAGCAAGCTCCGGGAGTTAGTGATGGACAGGAAAGCCTGGCGTGCTGAAGTCCATGGGGTTACAAAGAGTCGGACACGACTGAGCGACTGAACTGACTGACTGAAAGAAATGAATAGGCTTAAACATTTCTGCTGCTGCTGCTAAGTTGCTTCAGTCGTGTCTGACTCTGCGACCCCACAGACGGCAGCCTACCAGGCTTCCTCATCCCTGGGATTCTCCAGGCAAGAACACTGGAGTGGGTTGCCATTTCCTTCTCCAATGTATGTAAGTGAAGGCGCTCAGTTGTGTCCGACTCTTTGCGATCTCCTGGGCTGCAGCCTACAAGGCTCCTCTGTCCATGGGATTTTCCAGGCAAGAGTACTGGAGTGGAGTGCCACTGCGTTCTCCATAAACATTGCCAAGAGAAATGAAAATGGTTAAATATGAAACCTATAATACATACCAAATGTCCCTACAAGTTAATTCAGGAGTTCACTATCTCATAAATTAATACTGGTATATTCATAAAACCAAATATTATTTGGCAATAAAAATAAACAAAGGATGGATACATGCTACAATGTAGAGGTATCTTGAAAACACAATGCTAAATGAAAAAAATGAGTTAGAAAAGACCATATATTGTATGAATCCATTTATTAAATTAAAAAATGTCCAAAATAGGTAAATACATATAGTGAGAAAGTTGATAAGCATTTAATTAGGGCTGCAGGTGGGGTGGGGGGAGGGCTGGGAATGTTTCTATTTTAAGACGTGGTAAGTATTCTCAACTGGACTCTGGTAATAATTCCACAGGGCATCCCTGGTGGCTCAGTGGTAAAGAATCCACCTGCCAATGCAGGAGATGTGGGTTCAATCCCTAGTCTAGGAAGATCCCTTGGAGATAAAAATGGCAACCCACTCCAGTATTCTTGCCTGGAAAACCCAATGATAGAGGAGCCTGGTGGGCTATAGTCCATGGGGTGACAAAAATTGGACACTACTTAGCAACTAAACAACGATGATCACACGATTCTGAGAGCAAACTAAACACTATCAAATTGATCGCTTTAAATAGATGAATTAATTGTCAAGTCATACAGATTAAATCTCAGTAGAGCTATTATTAAAAAGAGTTCATTTATATGATTCAGTAATTCTACTGCTAAAATTTTCTAAGAAAACTCTTGAAGGGCTATATAGAAAAATGTAGCATAGTGATGTTCTTCAAATCATTTCCAATGCTGAATGACTGCTAATAATCTGAATATTTAATCATATGGGAATGGTTAATATCTTTTTGTGCATTCATGTAATGTAATACTACGCAACTTAAAAAAAAGCTCAAAGGATATTTTAAATTACAAGTAAACGTTTGAATAAATTACTAAGTAAGATAAAATGGTATTCAGTGAATGATCTCTTTTATCTATTTTTTAATATATAAGGATGGTACTCCTCCAAATGTAAAAATTATCTTTTTATAGAATGCATTTATATTCAAATGAAAGTAGGTACATTTGCTTTAGAAACTTGTTTCGGTGGGTAGCCCTTCTCTTTAATTTGCCTGCAGGTTTTCCATAAACGTGTAACAGCCTCATTCAGAATTCACTCTCACTGTTGGTCACGGGCAGACACCGTGCCAGGCAGCAGGGGGACATTACTGATCTTGATGAAGACCATTCCAGCCTTCCTACAGCATACACTCCAGCGGGGAGGACAGACAATGAACAAGCCTGATGCCTCTGTAATAAAGATTCCGCCTGCAATGTAGGAGCCGCAGGTTCGATCCCTAGGTTGGGAAGATCCCCTGGCGAAGGAACTGGCAACCCACTCCAGTATTCTTGGCTGGAGAATCCCATGGACAGAGGAGCCTGGTGAGCTACAGTCTATAGGGTCACAAAGAGTCAGACACAACTGAAGCAACTTAGCATGCACTCAAGAGGTACATGGATGAGCGTTGAAATAGAGAAGTAGAAAGTTCCATAAAACTGTATTACAGTAGGACGTACCTTAATCGTTAGAGTAAAGTTTTTCAGAGAAAGGTATAGGTAGGAAGAGGCAGAGCATCTCACAGGCCTCCGCTGGACACACGATACCCCATTTACTATTTCCATCAGGCTTTTACTGGCTTAAAACACTGTTTTACATGTATGTGCTCTCTTGTTTCTTTCTTGCAAGTCTCTGAAAAATGTCTGCATAGCTACCACTCCCCTCAGAAGTTAGCACATCCCATAAGGACACTCTTCTATTAGACTTTATCTTCGATCCATATACATTGAGAGGGTAGAATATAAATAGATTCCCACCTTCTGATCTCACAGATATTCAATCATCTATGGAAAGAAAAAATAATAATTTTCCCATTATTTTGTAAAAGGGAACTGAACCAAGCTGCAGACAGACAGACAGACAGACACACACACACCAAAATTAAAGATTTAAAAATGTTTAAATAGCAGCTGGTATGGCATTACTATATATGTCATAGGAAAAGCCCTAAAGAGAAATCACTCAGCATTTCAAAGATTTGCTACTGGATAATTATGGGAATATTCATTATACTCTTCATCTGTTTCTGCATTTTCTAAAATTTTCTGTGATGAATGTGGATTTCTTTTACAGCCAGAAAAAAAAAAATGTCCAAAAAAAGCCCCTCTTTCCTACAAGCTGTCATAAGATTCTTTAAACTAGACCAAACTGAGTCAGAAGCCAGGAAAGAAGAACATTTTGTTTCATTTTATTGTACCAAGTTTCACTCCTACGACATCTATTAAAGAAGGAAGCAAGAAGGACTATATTTTTCAGTCTTTAGTACATGCTGAGATAGTCATCCTAATGTGATTTTACTTATGGAAATCTCTGCAGAGAAAAGATCTTTCATCTGTCTGGTTCATTGCCTCCCTTCAGTACCTAGGAGGGTATACAGTGGTCACTAAATAAATATTTGCTGAATGGATAAATCGATCGGTGAGCTTCCATGTCAACTCATTTAATGATTACTATATACTAATATACCACATACGTCTCCAGTAGATAAATGTCCTACAATGCTGTTAAAGCAAAGCTTGTTCATTCTCATCTTCATAGCTCGTGTGAAGGATACTAGCAAACATCAGTGCTGATCAGTCCGTGCCTGCTTCTGGTGTCTCTTCACCCTGTTCCCTGTTCAGTCCCTCAGCAGAATGCCAACAAGGCACACGGTGACCGGAACCAGAGCAGGGAAGAGGAGCGAGAGGTGATGAAACAGGTATTTGGCTAACCTGTAAATCATACAATCAGCCACGAGATCAGCCAGGCAGCAGTACTTGCCAATAAGTGGTCCATCTGGGGCCAGGCCACGGGAAGCAGCCGCCTCCCTTTCCTCACCTTCTGCCCTGTTTGGCCTTTTTCTCATTTTCCTTTCATGCTACTATGTTAGAAAAGTCACTGTAGCACGGAAAAATCAATAAAAATTCAATTCCGAATAATAGTTCTTTGCAGCTCAGAAACACCAGGGAGTTATCGGCTCATTCAATGTTCTGGCAGTTAATGCAATGAAATAAAAATAATTTACTCATTCAAACCAAATCAGCCAGTGAAAAATCATAGTCTTTTTTTTTTAATAGTCATAGTCATTTGTTAAGATTGCAGGAGGATGGTACAAAGTCCCATTAGTGCCTGAATACACTGGCATTCAAATCAGCATCACATCTTTCCCACCCATATTTTACTAAAGGAACAACAAACCACATTTGTCATACATAAAAGGAATTTGTAACTTAGCCAAATACAGATCATTTGTTGTAATAAAAGGGCCGGTTCACATGCAGAACAGATGGATGCCAGCAAAAGGAAAGTCAAGGCTTGGTGCCCTCAGTACTCCAGCCCCTGAAGGTTATGAGCTGAGAAGTAGTTCCTAACTCCAGGTCCCAAAGGAAGGACAGAAAAGGCTTCCTGTCAGGTCAGTTCTTTCTTTGGTGATAATCTCCTTGTATTTTGGTACATTTACAGATGCCTCTCTTGCCAGCCTGGCTTAAACTCTCTGGCTTACTTACATCTATGAATTCTGCCCATCCTTGACACACTAATCCACACTGATGCCAAGCGGCTTCTTGCTGTCATTTCATGCCTGGCTGTGAATTGTCTGGTTCTGATGTTGCAATCTTTCTGAAGGACTGCAGCCATAAAGGACAATTCCACATGTAGATTTCTCTGTCCCAAGATTTCTGAAAAGTGTTGGTTGCTAAGTCATATATAACACATTTGGAACCCATGGACTATAGCTCCTCCTGGCTCCTCTGTCTATGGGATTTCCCAGGCGAGAACACTTGAGCCGATTGCCATTTTCTTCTTCAGGGGATCTTCCTGACTCAGGGACCGAACCTGCGTCTCCAGCATTGGCAGGCAGGATTCTTTACCACTGAGCCACCAGGGAAGCCCACAACCTTAACTATTGTTGAGTAAATCTGGCAGCAAGAGGGAAGAAGGGAGAGCTTAGATGAAAGCTGGATTGTGTGAACCTTTCCACGTTCCCTCTGATCCCACCTTGGTGCTGTGCAATGCACAGGGTCTGTTTATTGGGACATCAAGGGGTCTGGATGATGCCAGGGGTCCTGCTGTGCAGAGGCTACTCAAGATTGCTTTTCTGAGCCACAGAACAACGTTGGGGCTCCGTTAGCTCCCCTGTGCTCTGCAATTCCTCTGCTGTTAAATTGCCGTTGTCAATAAATCGTTTTATAACTAGCATGGTGTGTCATTATCCCTTTCACAACAAGTAGCATAGTTTGTCAGGCAACAGTGGTGTTGGAAGGCAGCATTCTGCAGCAGGGACACATTATGGTGAGAAGAAACAGCTGCAGTTTCACAAAACACTTTGAGTACTAATTTAACCTGCTCTCTATTGAGCCATTCCCAACTCAACGCATTCCATTGTTTTGGCTTCTTTTGTTTACAAGGACACACAAACATCCATTCAGATTCCATCACAATTTGAGGATTAACTGAATTTGAGGAAGACTCAGTGTTGAGTCCAAGACTCCCTGGAAACCAAGAAAGACTGCACACCAGGCTTGGAGGACAGAATACGGATCACAAAGTAAGCAGATAAACAGACTGGAATATGGCCAAGCAAGGGAGTAAAGAGAGTCCATGCAATTCTGTTCACAGGGTTATTTCATACTCCTTTTAGCACAGATGTTGTATCCCTCTTAACCAACTGCTTTTCATTCTTTTTTCACTGGCACCCCACTCCAGTACTCTTGCCTGGAAAAATCCCATGGACGGAGGAGCCTGGTAGACTGCAGTCCACAGCGTCGCTAAGAGTCAGACATGACTGAGCGACTTCCCTTTCACTTTTCACTTTCATGCATTGGAGAAGGAAATGGCAACCCACTCCAGTGTTCTTGCCTGGAGAATCTCAGGGACGGGGGAGCCTAGTCGGCTGCCATCTATGGGGTTGCACAGAGTCGAACACAACTGAAGCAACTTAGCAAGCAACAAAAATTTGTTTTCAGCTGCATCCAGTCTTGGTTGCATCATGCAGGCCCTTCTGCTGCAGTGCACGGGCTCAGCAGTTTTGGCACGTGAGCATAGGTGCCCTGCAGCATATGGGATCTTAGTTCCCTGACCAGGCATTGAACCCGAGTCCCCCGCATCGTAAGGCAGATTCTTAATCACTGGACCACCAGGGAAGTCCCTCTGTTCTCTGCTTATCTATTAATTGTATTTACTCATGTCTTGGCTTCCCTGGTGGCTCAGATGGTAAAGAATTCACTTGCAATGCAGAAGGCTTGGGTTCGATCCATGAGTCAGAAGATCCCCTGGAGAAGGGAAGGGCAACCCATTCCAGTATTCTATCAACTTGCCTCCATCAACTTCCCATTCTCTTTGAGGATCGAGTCAAATTCAGAAGAACCAGAATCCACAAGTACACAATCACTTTACCCTTCTTGAGTAAGTCTCTCATTCGGAGTCTACTCATAGCAGCTAACCTGCCCAAGTGTGCGTCCCTGGTCCAGGAGACATGGCAGTGGACTTCAGTGCAACGCAGCGTAGCCATCTACGCTTGAGAAGGCTCTCAGCACCACTTCTCTTAGCAGGACTATAGGTGGGGACTCCACAAGGCAATTATCCCTGTGGAAAATGTCAGAGGTTTGCTTTATCTCCAGGTTCCGTAAAAGGCGATTTCTGTGTATCGATTATATTGACTTGGGCTATGTCAATACTCAAAGGACAGCTGAAGCAAGACGTAAATAGCACATCTGAACAAAAGTTATCAGGTGAAAATATAGGAATGCTCTGCTTCTTTGTTTTCAAGGTATTAAATCAAATGAAAACAAAGTTAATACCTTACATTCGGTATCTTTACATCACGTTCTGCTGATAGCTATGGGGACAAAACCTGCTAAGTTCCACCTTCTTTCTGTTTGAGAATACCATTGTTCTCCTGGTGGTTCTAATGGGAAAACTGAGCTTTAGGTGAATGCAGGAATAGCCACTGAAACAAGTGCTTTTTTAAAAAATTGAAGCCTGGTTGATTTCCAATGTTATGTTAATTTCTGCTAGACAGCAAGGTGATTCAGTTATATATACATACATACATATATATGTATGTGTGTGTGTGTGTGTATATATATACACACACACTTAAATTCTTTTCCATCATGGTATATCACAGGATATTGAATATAGCTGCCTGTGCTATACAGTAAGACCTTGTTGTTTATCCTATATATAATGGTTTGAATCTGCTAACCCCAATCTTCCAAACCATCTTTCCCCCACCCGCTTCCCCTTGGTAACCACAAGTCTTGAACAAAAGTGCTTTTGATGGAGAAAAAAGCAATGGGGGCCATTGACTAGACTTGTCTGCTCAGTTCTCAAGAAGTAGAGAAGTGCAAAGTGGCACTCCATATCCTTCTGTAGACAGGATTCACCATCTGTAGTGCTGCCTAAAACTCTCGTCCCCTACAAGAAGCACTAGATCTCATCTTCAGCCCAGCATCCTGATGAGCATGTGAACAATAAACAAACTCCAAGGTCGATGGGACAGAGTTTTAAGAACCACACACACAGAAGAATTTTTCCTGACTTTCCCGGATGCCCTCCTAGCCCTCCTCCAGAAATGAGAGGGATATGAACTAGCAGAGTTTAAGATGACATGACTTAAAAAGAACCTACTGCTTTCAATACTTACCATCTCATTGTAATTCAGTACTAGTACTACAGAGAGATGGAGGGGCGGGGGCCAAAAAAGAAGGGAGAAATAAAGAAAGCACCTACCTAGCAGCAAGAAGAAATACATTTTTATCCTGCATGTTTACCGTTTTGATTCTCCCTTTTCCCTATAGCTCTCCCTGAGGCCTGGAAGGTCGATCAGGACAAGATGTGGCCGTGTGTCTTAAGCCTGTAAACGCTGCAATAGCCACTAACTACCTCGCACTATGCTTTCTGCTCGGCCCAAGTGAGTGGAAGAAATGAGAGTGGCATTTCGCCTGACCTTAAATAAATCTTGCCCGAACAGGAAGGGTCTAAGAGATCACTCCAGCCAGGTGTTGTTCACTTTGTTGGTAGCAAGCTCTATATTTCACATTAAATCTTACAAAGAGACCAACCAATAATGCAGATAAAACTAAAGCTCACAAGTAAGAACTAACTACTCAGAGGTCTGGAGCACTCTTGCCAGGAAAAAGGAATGCCAGTGGCTCTGAAGTAGTGACAACGAGGGATACTTGAGTAATAAAAGAGGCCGCCACGGCTGATGCAGGGAAGGAGAACATTCTGGGGCAAGGCAAGATAAGAGGAGGCTAGCTATTCCCATGGGGCCAGTATCATGGAACTTGGAAATCCAATGGGAGAAGTTCAGCCAAGGGAAGAACATGATATGACTTGTGTGTTTTGTTGTTTAAGTAATTTTTCTGGCTGCTGTGTGGAGAATGGCTTTTAGTATGGCAAGAAAGTGAGCAGCGAGATTATCGCAGTAAAGAAATAACCAGATGGGGGGAACTTGGCAAATTCAGGATGTGCTGTGGACACAGATGGGGCAGGACTTGTTGCTGGATGGGATGTGACTGAAGGAAACGGAAGAGTCAAGGATGACACCCAGGTCTTGCCATGAGCCCTGAGGCACCATTACTGAACTGGAAAATTTGGGGAGAAACACAGGTTTGCAGCAGCACTGATGGGGTGAAAACCAAGAGAGTTTTCTCCAGGACATATTATGTTGAGATGCCAACTAGATATCTGAGTGAATGTTTCAGGGAGGCACTGAAAAAAGTCATCAGGAGATGAGGTGCAAGGTCAAGGCCGAGGAAAACCAATGTATCAACAGACATTCAACTGCATGGTGGCTCAGCTGGTAAAGAATCTCCCTGCAATGCAGGAGATGTGGGTTTGCTCCCTGAGTGCGGAAGATCCCCTGGAGAAGGAAATGGTGGCCCATTCCATATTCTTGTATGGGAAATCCCATGGATAGAGGAGCCTGGTGGGCTACTGTCCATGGGGTTGCGTAAGAATCAGATGCAACTAAATGTAAACAACAGACAGACAGTACTGGTGCTATGGAGTGAGAGGTTTCACCTAGGGAAAACCTGTGGGCGAAGGAGAGACTTAAGGGTATTACCATACTTAGAAATGGAAAAGAATGAGAACAGAAGAAGCAATCTGCAAAGAAAACTTGACTTGTGGACAGTGGGAAGACAGTAAATCATAAAAGCGTTCCTGGACTCTACTCCTAGATGTTATGATTCAACAGATCTTGAACAAAGCCCAGTAATCTTAATTTTTCTTTTAAGACCTCCCTGTATGCTTCTCCTTGTAGGATGCAAGTTTTAGGAGACACTCGACTAGAGGACAAAGCTGGGTAGTTGATGCCAGAACTCAAACCCAGCTCTTGTGACCTTTTAAAATGAGCTTGTCTAAATGTCACGCTTGTATTAGGATCCATCAAATGGTTAACCCCAGCTAGTGCTCCAGATTTTTCATCTGCAGTCAAAATTTTGGACAGGGGCATCCATACCATCTGCATTTTCTCATCTTCCACTGATTCCTGGGCCTATGAGCATCTCCAGTCACCCTCATAAGACTGCTTTGTCCCGGGTCAATGGAGGCAAATAAACTGACTCCTCCTATGTCTTACTTTAATCTAGTGATCACACTGACACCCTGAGCCATTTCTTCCTTCATCAAAATCTCCACTCTTCCTTTGATACTGAAACTCTAACTAAAAATTTTAATTTACTTAAAAATAACTGTAATATATAATGGAACTATGTGCAGTTTTGCTCTGTAATTTTCCAAGTCTCCTGTAAATGTGCTATCATACTTTCATAATTAAAAAAAAAAAAGAAAAATCTCCACTCTTGGATTTCTCAGCGCCTCGTCATTTTCTTTCCTTCTCTGTTTCCTCTTTGGCTCCCCTCTGTCCACTCCTTAACCACATATAGAATTCTACCCATGGCCCACTGTTTTTCTCTTCCCCAGCACTTGGGGATTTGGGGAGGAGGATGAAAAATGTGTAGTGTGGGAAACCATTGAGAACTGAAATACCGCCTGCCTATCAGTAAACAAAGGATGTTGCAGCCTTCAAACTGCATATCAAAGCTGCCTGAATGGTGAGCCCTGAGGGCATTCAGGATGGAAAGGAAGGGCTGCCAAGGCTAAGGCATCCAGCAGCAACCGCAGCAGCCACCCTCGGCAGTGCATCTGAGCAATCCCTGGATGAGAAAGCCCAGGACACTGGCCCCAGAGAGCTGCGGAGCATATCAAAGGAATGGCTTCAATGACCCCAGACTCTTGGTATCTCCCCATACAAAGAAAGGGCTTCCTTCCTGGCTCAAACGGAAGAGAATCCCTCTGCAATGCAGGAGACCTGGGTTCGAACCATGAATCAGGAAGATCCCTTGGAGAGGGGAATGGCTACCCACTCCAGTATTTTTGTCTGGAGAATGCCATGGACAGAAGCGCCTGGTGGGCTACAGTCTGTGGGGTGGCAAAGAGTTGGACACAACTGAGAAACTAACATTTTCACTTTTCATACAGAGAAAAGCACTAAATTCCTTAACTTGAAATACTGGGATTTCTTTTTTTTTAATTTATTTTCAATAAGAGGATAATCACTTACAATATTGCATTGGTTTCTACCATATATCAACATGAGTCAGCCATAATATACCCCTTCCTCTAGAACCTTCCTTCTACCTCCCTGAGGTTTTCTTTTGATTAAAATAATCCTAAAATGATGGCATCTGGTCCCATCACTTCATGGGAAATAGATGGGGAAACAGTGGAAACCATGGCTGACTATATCTTTTGGGGCCTCCAAAATCACTGCAGATGGCGACTGCAGCCATGAAATTAAAAGACGCTTACTCCTTGGAAGAAAAGTGATGACCAACCTAGATAGCATATTCAAAAGCAGAGACGTTACTTTGCGACTAAGGTCCGTCTAGTCAAGGCTATGGTTTTTCCTGTGGTCATGTATGGATGTGAGAGTTGGACTGTGAAGAAGGCTGAGCACTGAAGAATTGATGCTTTTGAACTGTGGTGTTGGAGAAGACTCTTGAGACTCCCTTGGACTGCAAGGAGATCCAACCAGTCCCTTCTGAAGGAGATCAGCCCTGGGATTTCTTTGGAAGGAATGATGCTAAAGCTGAAACTCCAGTACTTTGGCCACCTCATGCAAAGAGTTGACTCACTGGAAAAGACTCTGATGCTGGGAAGGATTGGGGCAGGAGGAGAAGGGGACAACAGAGGATGAGATGGCTGGATGGCATCACAGACTCAATGGACCTGAGTCTGAGTGAACTCCGGGAGTTGGTGATGGACAGGGAGGCCTGGTGTGCTGCAATTCATGGGGTCGCAAAGAGTCAGACAAAACTGAGCAACTGAACTGAACTATCTAGCATAGGTGACAATTATCCATGGCTATCCAGCACGTTCACACCTTGGTTAGCTTTTATTTTGACACTCAACAAATATCTAGAATGCACTTCCTTGTCCTTACTTATCCTGGTAGAAGGACACTAAACTAATTTAACAATCATATCATGAGGCTCAAAAGGTCCTCAGAGACGGACAAAGATAAGTCATATTTTTGTTTTGCCCATTTTTTGGTTTTCTTTTGTTTGCTTATCATCTGTTCAGACTATCTGTCAGAAGGTTTCTTCAGTGGAGAAAACAAGAGCTGAACTGAAGCAAAATCTATATCCTCTTTTCTCCTTGGAAGAAAAGTTATGACCAACCTAGATAGCATATTCAAAAGCAGAGACATTACTTTGCCGACTAAGGTCCGTCTAGTCAAGGCTATGGTTTTTCCTGTGGTCATGTATGGATGTGAGAGTTGGACTGTGAAGAAGGCTGAGCACTGAAGAATTGATGCTTTTGAACTGTGGTGTTGGAGAAGACTCTTGAGACTCCCTTGGACTGCAAGGAGATCCAACCAGTCCCTTCTGAAGGAGATCAGCCCTGGGATTTCTTTGGAAGGAATGATGCTAAAGCTGAAACTCCAGTACTTTGGCCACCTCATGCAAAGAGTTGACTCACTGGAAAAGACTCTGATGCTGGGAAGGATTGGGGCAGGAGGAGAAGGGGACAACAGAGGATGAGATGGCTGGATGGCATCACAGACTCAATGGACCTGAGTCTGAGTGAACTCCGGGAGTTGGTGATGGACAGGGAGGCCTGGTGTGCTGCAATTCATGGGGTCGCAAAGAGTCAGACAAAACTGAGCAACTGAACTGAACTATCTAGCATAGGTGACAATTATCCATGGCTATCCAGCACGTTCACACCTTGGTTAGCTTTTATTTTGACACTCAACAAATATCTAGAATGCACTTCCTTGTCCTTACTTATCCTGGTAGAAGGACACTAAACTAATTTAACAATCATATCATGAGGCTCAAAAGGTCCTCAGAGACGGACAAAGATAAGTCATATTTTTGTTTTGCCCATTTTTTGGTTTTCTTTTGTTTGCTTATCATCTGTTCAGACTATCTGTCAGAAGGTTTCTTCAGTGGAGAAAACAAGAGCTGAACTGAAGCAAAATCTATATCCTCTTTGTCTTAAACCTCTATGAGAAATGGCCTCTTAGAGAAATGGCCATTTTCTAGGAATTTTAAGGTTTATTTCACCAGAATGGCAGACTGAATTGTGATTTCCTAAAAAAATGGTGGTGGCCCTATTTCTGCAAATTCTTCTCAGTAAAATAATACTTGGCAATCAATGACATGAAGGAATGTTATTTGGTTGGGGGATTTGTTTTTTCATCGTTCACAGTAGTAAGTGCTACAAAGTCACACACTGCTTTCCAGAAGTTCCCATCTTGAAGGTGGGAGGTGTACTCAGTTATATTTCTGAAGATATACTCAGTTAGGTACACATTAAGCAAAAGTAGCACAGTTTACAACAATTCCGTAGAAATCACCCTGCTCTACTCATAGAACCACAATCTCTTACAATTCAGTGTTACTTACACTTTCTACTAAATGCCCCTACTGGCAGAGGAGAATAAAGTCACATCCCCAAGGCATTTAGGGATGGAGCCTAAAAAGTCTTGGCAGCCCAAAAGGGCTTTGACGTTTCTAGTTGCATCTCCACAATTCAAGAAAATTCTTTCCCATATTTGTGTTCATGTTTACATTTGACTGATCTGAAGGGAAATATAACTAATATTTCAGAAAGATGACTAAGTCTATCTTGTAGTATCTTATATCCCTAGGACACCCCATCAATATTCCTACACCAGGCTAGAATTTTGAGATATCTGTAGTTAAAAATGACCATTTATGTAAAACGTTCCTCAATTTAGCCTTGTCCAATGTTTCCCTGGGGTTAAATACAGATGAGCTATATATGGAAGACTATCATTGAAGTGATGTAGTCTCCTCAGTCTAACTCATCAGGAGTGATTCGTGGATGTGTCCCACTGCTGGTGATGTCAACTGTGACCACGCGTTTAAGGTGGTGTACCGCAGGATTCCCTGCTGCTAAGTCACTAACTCCCTCCTTGTAATTAGCCAGTGACTTGTGGGGAGATACTTTCATGCTCAGTTCTACAAACATTCTTTTACTCCTAAGACTTTCAGTCACTGATTTCAACATCCGTGACACTTGTCTAAATCAATTAGCTTTATGACAGGTGCTAAATGATTTTCCATCTCCATCATTCCTTCTACATTTATTCATTTATCCTATTATAAAAGAGAGTTGTCTGCTTCCATTTATTTTTATATTCTTTTAAAAATATATCAGTGTAGATTCATGGATTCTTATTTAATAAGTTATAACCTTCACTATGAACTCTTTTGAGACTCAGATTGTTCCAGATTTGACCTGTCAAAGTCCTTTCGGGGTGACTATTTCTTTTTTACAAGTTCGATTTGAGGAACACCACAGAAAATGACTGACCTTTACATTTGAAAAAATTCAGTGTAATGAACAACAAAGGAAGACGATGCAATTATTTGAATTAAAGAAGTCTAAAGAGACCTTGCAACTGAATGAAAGCCACGATATAAGATTTTTGTTTTTGTTATAAAGGATTTCCCAGAACTGATAAAAGATGAATAAGGTCTTTAGACTGGACAATAGAACTGTATCAATACGAATTTCTTGATAAATATACTACAGTCATGTCAGAAAATGTGTTTTTTTTATAAACATACAGTATTTAAAGCATTTAGGAGAAACGTATTTAGGGCAAAGGAGCATCAAGTTTGCAACTTAATTTTAAGTTAGAATACAAACCGTCATTGTCTAATTACAAATATATCTACTGATAAACACAGAAAGACATGATATCAAGCCAGTATGGTCAGATGATAACCTTTGAAGGTTATGAGTAAAGAGCTTAATGGGATTTTTTTGTACTACACTGCAACTTTCTTGAAAGTCTGAATTATGTCACAATACATTTTCTCAAAGAAACCCCTATTAGTCACCTGCTCACCCAATGCAGTAATTTCTTTTACCAGTATCACCCCCCAGCAAACATACAGCCCTTGCTTGCTTATATGCAGTTTGCAGGAGAATGTAGTCCAGGAAGAATGCTCCGGTATATGCACATTTCTAGTTGCTGGCTTGACCCCAAATATGCTATCTTAAAACTTAGCTCCTGTGATGTGGCCTCTGGCTTTGGAGGAAAAACGGTATAATCTTGTCTCCAATTCCATATGGAGCCAGTTGGAAGGTATCCCTAGCCTTTAGGCGAATTAGTCCCTTTTTATAAAACCATTACACATATAAAGTGATTTCCTGAGTCATCACCATCACTGCCATTGCAGCTATCTTCATAGGTGTGAAACAGAATGGTTGATTTATTGCTCTAATACTGATGGCTAGAAACTTGATTTTTCAATGAGGGGCCCACGTTTTCGTTTTGCACTCAGTACCACAAATTTTGCACCCAGTTCTGCTGCCACCAGCCTATGGGGGCACTTTGGTGTAAACTGGACACCTATGAGAACAAGGTCTTGGCTATAAAACGGCCACAAGGAAACCCATCCCCTTCACTCATGTGGCTGCAACCACATTCTGGGGTGCATTCCTGTCTGGTGGGGTGCAGGCTACATTTCAACGTCCATCCCCTTCCTTAGCTAGGTACTCTAAGCACCAGATGAACATGAAGATGCTTTATATTTAATTTTGCCAGCAAGAGAGGATTATGGACAGCTTTTATTTTTATTTTTTTATTTATTTTTATTTTTTTCTTATGGACAGCTTTTAGCAGCGAAATTTTCATCAAAGTCACGAAGCCAAGATTCCTAACAGGTTTAACTGGGTATCTCCTCTAAGTTTTGCAAAAGATCTCACCCTCTCGGACCTCCTTGGCTGTCCAGTGGTTAAGAATCTACCTGCCAACGCAGGGAACACGGGTTTGATTCCTGGTCCAGGAAGATCCCCCATGCCATTGGGTAACTAAGCCCACGTACCACAACTACTGAGCCCGTGAACTTCACCTACTGGAGCCTGTGCACCCTTGAGACCACGCCCTGTAACAAGAGCAGCCCCTTTCACTGAAACCAGAGACAGCCCATGTGCAGCAATGAAGACCCAGCACAGCCGAAACTAAATATGTGAAAAAAATAATTTTTTAAGAAGATAACACCCTCTCCCACCAAAGCGAATAAAAAATAATACTGTTCTTGCTATGGGGCTGTGAAATGAGGTAGGGAGTTTCAAAGCTTTTAAAAGAGATTCTCTAAGTTTTTCACTGATTCTTGGCACAACTGCATAGATATTTTAGGAAGAGTGTCTCCAATAAGTTATTAAAGTTATATTCAGGATCCATATTTTATAGATTCCTCTTTTAAAAAATAATCAACAGTGGGTTCCTGCTTCAATTTATCTCAAGCTGCCAACTTGCTATGTGACTGGAACAGGCCAATGTTTCTCTGAACCCCCAATTCCCATACGGCAGAAGACGTTTGGGTGTCAAGACGAGTTTGCCTGACCAAAGGGTTAATGACAGACACCAAACATGTTGTAAGCAGATGAAGAAGAGGAAGAAAAACGGGAAGGAAGAGCAATGGCTAAGCGGCCAAATGTTCACCCATGAAAATAAACAACTATGAATAAATAAGATTCCTCGTTTTGACAATCATCCAGCAGCAGAAATAACAGATGCCACTGCGGTCCCACTACCTCCAGCTCGACTGAGTCAGACAAACGAGGGGAGGCCCGTGGGAGATGCTCCCTGGAGATGGACTTCTGCCAACTTGGTGGGGAGAATGTGGCTGGGCTGTATTTATTATTTACCTTTAGAAAAACACTTTGAAATGGAGCTTCAGCTACTTGCAGCCCTAGGCAGCTGGATGGGCAGCCAGCATCTCTCTGGCATGGGGTGGAATAATGAAAGAAAATGCAAGGGTTTAAGACAACAAGCACTTTAGCCACTAAAACGAAATCTGTACCAATCTTTTTGGCCACTAAGGAATAGCTCGTGATTTTACGTATCTATATATACACATATATAGGCTTCATGGGCTTCCCTGGTGGCTCAGAGGTTAAAGCATCTGCCTCCAATGCAGGAGACCCAGGTTCGATCCCTGGGTCGGGAAGATCCCCTGGAGAAGGAAATGGCAAACCACTCCAGTATTCTTGCCTGAAGAATCCCATGGACAGAGAAGCCTAGTAGGTTACAGTCCACGGGGTTGCAAAGTCGGACACGACTGAGCGACTTCACCTCACCATATATACATACATATATATAAAAACACATTTATATATAATATACATAAAGTATAAAAATATATATTATATATATGTATTGTATGTGTGTGTGTTAGTTGTTCAGTTGTGTCTGACTCTTTGAAACCCCAGGGACTGTAGCCCACCAGGCTCCTCTGTCCATGGAATTCTCTAGGCAAGAATACTGGCATGGGTTGTCTTCCTGACCCAGGAATCGAACCTGGGCATATATAGGCTTCATGGGCTTCCCTGGTGGCTCAGAGGTTAAAGCATCTGCCTCCAATGCAGGAGACCCAGGTTCGATCCCTGGGTCGGGAAGATCCCCTGGAGAAGGAAATGGCAAACCACTCCAGTATTCTTGCCTGAAGAATCCCATGGACAGAGAAGCCTAGTAGGTTACAGTCCACGGGGTTGCAAAGTCGGACACGACTGAGCGACTTCACCTCACCATATATACATACATATATATAAAAACACATTTATATATAATATACATAAAGTATAAAAATATATATTATATATATGTATTGTATGTGTGTGTGTTAGTTGTTCAGTTGTGTCTGACTCTTTGAAACCCCAGGGACTGTAGCCCACCAGGCTCCTCTGTCCATGGAATTCTCTAGGCAAGAATACTGGCATGGGTTGTCTTCCTGACCCAGGAATCGAACCTGGGCCTCCTGCACTCTAGGCAGGTTCTTTGCCATCTGAGCCACCAGGGAAGCCTACATATGGATTACATATGTGCATTTATTGCTGTTAAACTGCTCCATCATGTTGGACTCTTCATGGCCCCATGGATTGTAGGCTGCCAGCCTCCTCTGCCAGAGGATTTCCCAGGCAAAAATAGTGGCGTGGGTTGCCATTTCCTTCTTCAGGGGATCTTCCTGACCTAATGATTGAACCCAAGTCTCCAGCATGTAGGCAGACTGTTTATCACTGAGCCAACAGAGAAGGCTATGTGTATATATATACACATACATATATTATATATAGGTGTGTGTATGTATGATATATGTGCGTATTTGTGAGTATAAAATTTGACCACATGGAAGAACTCAATTTTTCAGAAACAGAGAAAGAAAGCAACCACTGCTTCCCTCAAGGAAACACTTATATGTGCATGAACTTGTTTTTCTGTATGATGGTTCTCAACTTCCCGTTTAACAGAAGAATGCAATCAACTGGGCTTAGTAGCAAGAACACTCAGAAGGATGAATGGATGGATTTAAGATCTGGTTCCATGTCTTTCATCTATCTGCTGGAAGACCTGTGGTCACGCCATCTGACCTTTTTCTGAATGTCATTTTCTCAGCTATGAAGCACCAACTACATCCTAAACAGTGCTTTCTAAGGTGTTCTAAGTTTTAGGGTCTTCCCACCCAAAGTAGGGTCCACAGACCAACTGGCAATATCGGCATGATCGGGGAACTCTTCAAAAGGCAGAATCTCAGACCTTGGACTGGACATACTGAATCCTCTTAACTGAATCATCTACATTTTAACAGGAAATCAGGTGATGTGCATGCACGTTGAAAGTTTGAGAAGCCCTGTTCCTGGGTACACTGTCCCAAGGTTATACAATCATAGAATCCCTTGGATAACCTTATATAAACACAGCTTCCCTGGTCCTTCCTCGGGTCCTGGTTAGAAGCCAGAAATCTGCATAGTCAACTGATTCCCAGGTGGGACCATTTCAATGAAAATATAAGTGACAGGAATAAAATAATAGTGTCTGTATTTTTTCCCTTGAAAATCAGATGATCTCTAAGTGATAGCATGCCAGCAAGCTTCCTGGTGTTTCTGTAGAGATAAGCTAACATAATCACGACAAGACTTCTCTCAGGTGAATGGCTCAGATGCCACCAAGGTTTTGCCCACTGCAGTTTTGAAACTGCTAACTTTTTAATGGAACATTGGTTAAATGCAGGAAGCATAAGAAGCTCTGGTGTTGAACTACAATAGTTTAATCAATCATACAAAAATGATCCTAATTTTGCAAAGTCTCCTCAAGACAATTGTCATCAGACTCATAAGCTACATTCATATATCAAAATCTTTATTGAGCACATGAAGAGGGCTTCAGCACTTCAAAAACCAACCTTAAAAAGAAGAAATATAGTGACAATTATATCCAATTTGACTTTTCATTTATTGGGAATAAAAACTATCCTCACGTGCAATGTTATTTGCTGGGAAATGCTTGCAAATAGCAGGCAAAAATCTCTTATTTCAACAAAACATGAAAGTTATAAAAAAAAAAGTAAGAACTGTCTTTAAAAAAATTTTTTTAACCCTTCTGCAAGTAAATCAAAAGAATTCTAAGCAAAGTCCTAAAGGCAGTTTTCCCCTCCACTTTTGATGCCATTAAACATAGTTAAGTTTCAATTTACATTTTAATGTACAGTGGTTCCCAAGTCAAATGCAATATTTAATGATAAATCACGTCTTGACTTTCATAAAAATTTTAAATAAATGAAAAAATCTGTCACTTGCTACATAGGAAAAGATTAAAAATATGTTTAAATATCAGAGATTATATTAAGCTAACTGCATAACATGGGCTTTAAAGATTTTCTTTTTCACTAAAAATCACATCTTTATTATAGCCACGTGTGCATATCCTGTATAAGAATGACCAAATAATTTTTTAATCCCTAAAGAGATTTGCAAGATTATTATCCCAAAAGTATCAGCTGATTCTAAAATGTAGGCAGTGAAAAGAAAAGTGCTTTCAATTTCTTAAACATTCTTAAATCCTATCCCACTTTCGAGAATTGGATACTTTGGGGTGGCCTCAAATGAAGTTTTAGAGTCTACATAGCCATAACCCACAGGAAAATTACTAAGGCACCAGAAATGTAACTTAGTTCAACTAGTTTAAGCATTAACACACGGGCTAATGATGCTGGAGATACAGCGGATCAAATATGTCATAACAACTGATGATTGATAAGAGTTAACTCTGTGTGAGGTATGATTTTAGACACTATAGTTATCAATACCTCTAACTCTTGTAATAACTCTACAAAGTCAGCACCCTTTTATCATAACATTACATGCAGAGAGAAGAATCAATTGGCCCCCATTGCAATACTAAGCGGTGGATTTAGTAACTGGAAACCAACAGAACCCCAGTATCTGGGTTCTCAGCCACCAGGATACACATTCCTGAAACAGGAAATGCTCGGAGCCAAGGAACATGTCTGAGAAGTGAGGGTGATGCACAGAAGGTCAATGTGTTTAGGACAGAGTACAGTGTATACAATCAAAGGTTGTGGAAGTTAATAAAAGGGGTTTGAGCCATTCTCTGCCAAATTTTCTAAGGAGGAGGGGAACCTTTAGAGGTTTCTAGCAGGCACGTACTTGCCAGGAATGAATGATCAAGTATGGAGGTGATAGAGTTTGGAGATGGACAGATTCATGAGATGCTATATATAGGATATCATACATGTGGGGTGCAAGAGGTAGTAGTAAAAAGAAGGGGCAGGTGATATGGAAAAGACAAAGGAAATGGAGGGAACTTGTGTTGAAATTCCCTACACAGTTTTGCTTCTCCTCTCTTTGGGCTCTAAAGGATAATCTGCTTCACCCTGACCAGGGTCAAACACCTTGGCGAGGCTGACCGAGGGCAAACTAGGAGCACAGAGCTCTCAGCTGACCAGTCATAAAGTTATTTGTGGGCTAAAACAACTACAGGTACAGGGAAAACGTTTCCCACGGCTCTTACATCAAAAAGCACAGCTTACAAGATGACCTCCTCCTTGGCCTCCAAGGGCCCAGTCAACATGCAGCCAAGAGCTTCCCAAAGTGTGAGGACAGTGAAGGTGATGGGCCTGTGCTGAGAGGAAGATTTCATTTCCCCAGAAACAGAAATGTTTCTGCAATGCACAATTTATTCTTATTCTCAATCCCCAAACCATCCACATTTGCTATGAAGAACTCTTTGGGTCCTCAGATAAATGGCCCTAGACCTATATTCTTCACAGCCCTCTCAAAAGCAGCATTTGAAAAGGTATTAATACAATAACAACAGTAACCATCTCTGGCCTCCTCTTTTGAGGGGCTGTGGGGTGGGCTTTTGCACTCCTTGGCACAGGAGATATGTGGACTCATTGGGGGTGGAAGGGATGAAGATATTTAAGGAAGAGAGAGGAAGTTTGTGTATTTCTAAACATGTTTGAGATGATAAAAACACTGATGCTAAAACGTGATGAAGAAACCTTAGGCTCTTCTGAAAGGCAATCTTTCTTTTTTTTTTTTCCTCAAGAGCCTTTTTGTCGGTCCTCCTTGGGTCAAACAAATGCAGTTTTAAAACCCATTTCCATGTTTTAAGATTCAGAGGAAAGAGGTTTAACAGGAGGCTATAAAACTCCCTTAATCTTTAATGTCTTATTTTTGCAGATTTGCTGGCAAAGAACAGTAAACAGTCACTGCTCAACATTTCCCATCAATGCCCCCTGAACTGTGTCACTGATGATGAAGAGCAGAATCCACTTGCGTGGGTTTTCTCTTTTCCTTTTTTTGGGGGGAATCCATTTCTCCTGGTATTGTGGAGGCACCTGCATTTTGACAACCTAGGCAGAATCTCTGAGCCCAGCTCATTTGCCAATTGTCTTCCAGAGGGAATTCTCAAACATGAAAAACACAATTTTAAAAGAGAGGACTGATCAGAGGTAGAGGGAATTCTGATGGTTTCTTGCCGTCCCCTCGTCTCCCCACTGAAGCAGCAGCTGGCCTGTCCCAAGCCCCTCTATGAAAGTCTAGCCTGTGCCACGACGGGACAAGAGGGTCACGCTGAATATACTCACAGGCGATGCGCACGGAGGCCTTCCTGCTCTTGGAGGTCCCCAGGTGGCTCCACGCCACACACTGGCACCAGTAGTCCTCGGGCCCGTGAAAGTCCTCCACCTGCTGCCTGGTGACGTTGATAAACACCTCCCGGACCTTCAAGCCTGCAGAGGAGACACAGCCAGACCACTGAGGCTGGAGTATTCCTCACAGAGAAAGTTAAGGCCAGCCCAACCTCTTTCTGTTAATTAAAACCATTCTGCTTTTAATCAAGGCGAGGTTTTAATTACTTTGACAATAATATATTACTGCTAATTAAATTCCAACAGCTGAGTAGGCTGAAAGAACAAGTGTAAAAATATTAACCAATGTGGTTCCCATACAATAGAATCGTTTTCACACTCCCTTGACACCATGCTTTCTTTTTTTTCCCCAGCTCTTATAAACATTATTTTTTTTTAATAGCGTATAGTTGACTTACAATGTTGTGTTAGTTTCAGGAGCACAGCAAAGTGAATCAGTTATACATATACATATATCCACTCTTTTTTAGATTCTATTCCCACATAAGTCATTACAGAGTACTGAATAGAGTTCCCTGTACTATATAGTAGGGTCTGACTAGTTACTTATTTTATATACAGGAGTATGCAAATATCAATCCCACTCTCCCAAGTTAGGAGAAGGCAATGGCACCCCACTCCAGTACTCTTGCCTGGAAAATGCCATGGACGAAGGAGCCTGGTAGGCCGCAGTCCGTGGGGTCGCTAAGAGTTGGGCACGACTGAGCGACTTCACTTTCAATTTTCACTTTCATGCATTGGAGAAGGACATGGCAGCCCACTCCAGTGTTCTTGCCTGAAGGATCCCAGGGACAGGGGAGCCTGGTGGGCTGCCGTCTATGGGGTTGCACAGAGTCAGACACGACTGAAGCGACTTAGCAGCAGCAGCAGCAGCTCCCAAATTATTCTCCTCTTTCTGCTCTTTCTTGATATAAAATCTACCATGAAGAATGTAGCCCCGAATTAATTGGTGGGATTCTAGAGACTAAAGAGGTCTCAACAAGCCAAACCCAGAACATAGTTCCAGGTGGTTCTAAATGCCCCCACCTCTGGGTATGGCAGGAGAGGGTCACTGTAGCTATGCAGCATAGAATAAGGAGGGGACAGAGGTTATGCGAAGAGTCCAGGAAACCAAGGAAAAGCCAAAAACTCCAGACAACACAAGTGATGCAGACAAGCTGGAATAAGTTGATCTTGAATGCTTGAGAACCCAGGAAGAAAGGTTCTTGGTGCAATGGAATGAGGAGGCAAATAAAAAGAGAAGCTTCACTCATTATCAGAGAAATGCAGATCAAAACCACAGTGAGGTACCATTTCACGCCAGTCAGAATGGCTGCTATCCAAAAGTCTACAAGCAATAAATGCTGGAGAGGGTGTGAAGAAAAGGGAACCCTTTTACACTGTTGGTGGGAATGCAAACTAGTCCAGAGGAGAACAGTGTGGAGATTCCTTAAAAAACTGGAAATAGAACTGCCTTATGACCCAGAAATCCCACTTCTGGGCATACACACCGAGGAAACCAGAATTGAAAGAGACACGTGTATCCAAATATTCATCACAGCACTGTTTATAATAAGAAAAACACAATTTTAAAAGAGAGGACTGATCAGAGGTAGAGGGAATTCTGATGGTTTCTTGCCGTCCCCTCGTCTCCCCACTGAAGCAGCAGCTGGCCTGTCCCAAGCCCCTCTATGAAAGTCTAGCCTGTGCCACGACGGGACAAGAGGGTCACGCTGAATATACTCACAGGCGATGCGCACGGAGGCCTTCCTGCTCTTGGAGGTCCCCAGGTGGCTCCACGCCACACACTGGCACCAGTAGTCCTCGGGCCCGTGAAAGTCCTCCACCTGCTGCCTGGTGACGTTGATAAACACCTCCCGGACCTTCAAGCCTGCAGAGGAGACACAGCCAGACCACTGAGGCTGGAGTATTCCTCACAGAGAAAGTTAAGGCCAGCCCAACCTCTTTCTGTTAATTAAAACCATTCTGCTTTTAATCAAGGCGAGGTTTTAATTACTTTGACAATAATATATTACTGCTAATTAAATTCCAACAGCTGAGTAGGCTGAAAGAACAAGTGTAAAAATATTAACCAATGTGGTTCCCATACAATAGAATCGTTTTCACACTCCCTTGACACCATGCTTTCTTTTTTTTCCCCAGCTCTTATAAACATTATTTTTTTTTAATAGCGTATAGTTGACTTACAATGTTGTGTTAGTTTCAGGAGCACAGCAAAGTGAATCAGTTATACATATACATATATCCACTCTTTTTTAGATTCTATTCCCACATAAGTCATTACAGAGTACTGAATAGAGTTCCCTGTACTATATAGTAGGGTCTGACTAGTTACTTATTTTATATACAGGAGTATGCAAATATCAATCCCACTCTCCCAAGTTAGGAGAAGGCAATGGCACCCCACTCCAGTACTCTTGCCTGGAAAATGCCATGGACGAAGGAGCCTGGTAGGCCGCAGTCCGTGGGGTCGCTAAGAGTTGGGCACGACTGAGCGACTTCACTTTCAATTTTCACTTTCATGCATTGGAGAAGGACATGGCAGCCCACTCCAGTGTTCTTGCCTGAAGGATCCCAGGGACAGGGGAGCCTGGTGGGCTGCCGTCTATGGGGTTGCACAGAGTCAGACACGACTGAAGCGACTTAGCAGCAGCAGCAGCAGCTCCCAAATTATTCTCCTCTTTCTGCTCTTTCTTGATATAAAATCTACCATGAAGAATGTAGCCCCGAATTAATTGGTGGGATTCTAGAGACTAAAGAGGTCTCAACAAGCCAAACCCAGAACATAGTTCCAGGTGGTTCTAAATGCCCCCACCTCTGGGTATGGCAGGAGAGGGTCACTGTAGCTATGCAGCATAGAATAAGGAGGGGACAGAGGTTATGCGAAGAGTCCAGGAAACCAAGGAAAAGCCAAAAACTCCAGACAACACAAGTGATGCAGACAAGCTGGAATAAGTTGATCTTGAATGCTTGAGAACCCAGGAAGAAAGGTTCTTGGTGCAATGGAATGAGGAGGCAAATAAAAAGAGAAGCTTCACTCATTATCAGAGAAATGCAGATCAAAACCACAGTGAGGTACCATTTCACGCCAGTCAGAATGGCTGCTATCCAAAAGTCTACAAGCAATAAATGCTGGAGAGGGTGTGAAGAAAAGGGAACCCTTTTACACTGTTGGTGGGAATGCAAACTAGTCCAGAGGAGAACAGTGTGGAGATTCCTTAAAAAACTGGAAATAGAACTGCCTTATGACCCAGAAATCCCACTTCTGGGCATACACACCGAGGAAACCAGAATTGAAAGAGACACGTGTATCCAAATATTCATCACAGCACTGTTTATAATAGCCAGGACATGGAAGCAACCCAGATGTCCATCAGCAGATGAATGGATAAGAAAGCTGTGGTACATATACACAATGAAGTATTACTCAGCCATTAAAAAGAATACATTTGAACCAGTTCTAATGAGGTGGATGAAACTGGAGCCTATTATACAGAGTGAAGTAAGCCAGAAAGAAAAACAGCAATACAGTATACTGACACATATATATGGAATTTGGAAAGATGGGAATGATAACCCAGTATGCGAGACAGCAAAAGAGACACAGATGTATAGAAGAGACTTTTGGACTCTGAAGGAGAGGGAGAGGGTGGGATGATTTGGGAGAATGGCATTGAAACATGTATACTATCATGTAAGAAATGAATCGCCAGTCTATGTTTGATACAGGATACAGGATGCTTGGGGCTGGTACACTGGGATGATCCAGAGAGATGATATGGGGAGGGTGGTGGAAGGAGGGTTCAGGATTGGGAACTCATGTACACCCGTGGCAGATTCATGTCAATGTATAGCAAAACAAATACAGTATTGTAAAGTTAAAAAAAAATAATAAAATAAAGAGCAAAAAAAAAGGGGGGGGGGTGAAGACTACGTTTAGGAAATGGGATAAACTAAGACCTTGACCTTGTCATTTTTTCATTACTGTATCTTTGTATTTTCCATCTAATAGTTAAAAAGTTTGCCTGGTGTATCTTATTGGGGAGTATGAATTTCTTCCAAGCCTCTATCCAAGGACTATCAGCCTTTCTTTTTGGGGGGAAGGACAGCCACCTTGCATGAAGTGCTGAGGGGAAAAGGACACCTTCTTCGCTAGCATCAAGTAAACCATTACGAGCAGGAGAGCAGCCTTTAGAGTCAGCATGCTCTCTGCAGCCAGCGGCATTTGCCAGGCCTGTGCTCTGCCCTGGTATAGGCTGCATGGGAGAAAAAAAAAAAAAACAACAAGCTTACTGCATCCCATCTCAGTGCCCAGCATCACTATAAGCCTTTCATCTGTTCACTCTCTCTGTTTCCGCAGTGCACTGACAGAGCTGAGGCTGCTGAAGCCTCCCTTTGCAGACCAGGGAACGGACCTAAGACATCTGTCTGCAATCACAGTCTGTAAATGGAAGATCCAGGATTTGACCCAAACCGGGACTCTGCACAGGCCCCTCATTCAAATTCAACTCTGTCCTCGTATTTCAGGTACTTACACTTAATTATGGAAATAAGACTGATGCATGGTACATTTAAAGCAAATTTGGGTGCATAACTAGGCTTTTTCCTTTATGTTCAAAAGGAATTCAGGGGACAGAACCATGAGAACAGTTAGTCTAAAGGAGCCAGGGATTCTCGGTGGAGGAGGTGGAATTCGATTATACCCTGGATGCTGGTAGGATTTCAAGAACAAGAACGGAGGTGAACTAGTCAGTCTGGGGAAACACTGCCTTCCACTCAACCAATGACATGTTATTTATAGTGTGTGATGAGAGCGCTTTAGGGTCACATCAATCAGCATGGACATAATTTGAGTGAGACCTTCTGAGTTTCTGGGAGGTCCCACGCATAGAAAATCCTCTTGAGGACAGTTGATCATTCACATCTCTGCTTGCGCAGGGCACAGAAGCACACCTTTCACCTTATCAGAGATTAAAGTCCAGAAAGCCATCTCCTGCATCGAACAGGAAAGAAGCCTTAGAGGGGTTTTGATTGTTACTCTTGCCACTGCTAATCTTTAACTTGCACTTAAATAAAAGAAGCGGAAATGAACAGACCAAGGCAAAGAGGAGGCAGAGCTAGCAGGTGACAGGAAAGAGAGAGCCAGTACGATTACAAAAGAGTCTGTAAGGGCAGAAAGCATACTGGAGTCTGCCGTTCACACTGGGCATTTGAAAGTTAGGCTGAATAAACAAAAATAATGAAAAACGCTGCAGAGAAGAGGACTTGTTTTTTATTTCCTGGTTTTGATTGAGGCAAATGGTGGATGATCTACTTTGGCTGTGCAATGGAGTTGAGTTCAGTTCAGTCCCTCAGTCGTGTCTGACTCTTTGCAACCCCATTAATCGCAGCCAGGCTTCCCTGTCCACCACCAAATGCCAGAGTCTACTCAAACACATGTCCATGGAGTCGGTGATGTCATCCAGCCATTTCAACCTCTGTTGTCCCCTTCTCGTCCTGTCCCTCAGTATCAGGGTCTTTTCCAATGACTCAACGCTTTGCATCAGGTGGCCAAGGTACTGAAGTTACAGCTTTAGCATCACTCCTTCCAATGAACACCCAGGACTGATCTCCTTTAGGATGGACTGGTTGGATCTCCTTGCAGTCCAAGGACTCTCAAGAGTCTTCTCCAACACTACAGTTCAAAAGCATCAATTCTTTGGCATTCAACTTTCTTCACAGACCAACTTTCACATCCATACACGACCACAAGGAAAACCATAGCCTTGACTAGACGAACCTTTGCTGGATAAGTAATGTCTCTGCTTTTGAATATGTTGTCTAGGTTAGTCATAACTTTCCTTCCAAGGAGCAAGCGTCTTTCAATTTCATGGCTGTAGTCACCATCTGCAGTGATTTTGGAGACCCCAAAAATAAAGTCTGACACTGTTTCCACTGTTTCCCCATCTATTTCCCATGGAGTGATGGGACTGGATGCCATGATCTTTGTTTTCTGAATGTTGAGCTTTAAGTCAACTTTTTCACTCTCCTCTTTCATTTTCATTAAGAGGCTTTTTAGTACCTCTTCACCTTCTGCCATAAGGGTAGTGTCACCTGCATATCTGAGGTTATTGCTATTTCTCCCGGCAATCTTGATTCCAATTTGTGCATCTTCCAGTCCAGTGTTTCTCATGATGTACTCTGCATAGAACTTAAATAAGCAGGGGGACAATATACAGCCTTGACATACTCCTTTTCTTTTTGGAACCAGTCTGTTGTTCCATGTCCAGTTCTAACTCTTGCTTCCTGACCTGCATAGATTTCTCAAGAGGCAGGTCAGGTGGTCTAGTATTCCCATCTCT